>OMKZ01010622.1:29681-54403 GCA_900302535.1 Neoniphon sammara | reverse complement strand
CACACACACACACACACACACACACACACACACACACACACACACACACACACACACACACACACACACACACACACGGGCACACGCGCGCGCTCTTTTTCACACCCACCCACGACCTGCACTTGGCACAGCCCTGACACATAGTTCAGGTGTGAGATAATGAAATTAGGGCTCCCTGCTCTCCCTGCTCCCTGCAGCTCCACAGACACACAGAGCTCTGCAATGTCACTCTAAGGAGAGACATCTCTGCAACGGACGGGCCCACATGCCTTCTTCTACTTCTTCTACCTCTTCTTCTGTTTTTTTTTTTTTAAGATTAAATTTATTTAGTTTTGCATTTATCTATTTGTTTAAATGTGTGACTGGTAGAATAAAGGCAAAAACTAGGGCTGAATAATTAAATGAAATATAAAAATCTCAATAAGGTTAAGTGCGATATCTAACCTGCAGGAGGTGCAATATTTTGATAAAGGTAAAAATGTGACAAAATACCATTTACAAATGAAGTACAGTCATGCTACAGAGTTGTCCTGGCCTGCAAATCATATCCTTCAGATGTAAGAAAACATGTTTGGTGCAGATCCCAGCAAAAACCACATCTTCATTTTAATAGTTTTCAGTGAAAGTAAAAATTATGATCCAAAAATCATGAATCATATCACAGACACAACATCTGTCAAAATAATTACAATATGATTTTTTTTTATTAATAAAAACAAATAGTATCCTTCCTCTTTATGGGAATAATCTCATAGGAATATTACATTTAGACTCAGTTCACACCATGTCGAAACAGTGGAATGACAAACACTGTCTCCTTGGGGATGAATTTTGCAATTGTAATTAAACATTAGTGAAGGCTTACTCTGCACAAATTTGGAAACAACACAACAAAGGGAGATTTTTGAACAGCTCTTTCCCCTCTTCTCCAATGTGGTGTCTCCTCTCCTTTCTTTCTCCACTTCTTATTCTTTTGATGGTTTCCTGTAACTCGATCCAGCCTCTGTCTGCAAGCCGGAGAGAGACCGTCTCTCCCTCCCGTCCTCTGTGTCTCTCTCTCTTTTAATGATGTTCTTGAGTGATGCTAATGAACAGCTCTTACACTCCTTCTCGGTCTGTCCCTCTCTTCACTTTTTCTTCCTCTCTCCGTCTGCCTGCTTGATCTGTCAGGGAGACGGCAGAGAGAGATTTTTCTTCTTCGGTTATGAAACTCCCTGAGAGTGATTCTGGGGAAAACTCGGATGACTTTCCGTGTTTCTGCTGGCCTGGGTGTGTGATGGATGGGTCTGTTTAAAAGGGCTGACTATTTCTATTGGGCCGAGCATCTGATTGCCTTAGAGTTAGGAGTTAACAGAGAGAATAGTGTGGACAATGAAAAGGCTGAAATGCTGTGGGTGGCCCTGTTGAGATGGGAGAGGTTTGTGTGTGTTTGTGTGTGTCTGTGCATGTGAACGCTTGTTTGTGCTGCATGTGAAGTCTGCTGTGAAGGAGAGCCCAATGTGACATTTTTCATATCCCATGACTGGCTGCACTCTAAGTAAACTCTCCTGTATTTGGGGTTAAAGAAAGAAAAAAAATCATCTTGAACCATTTATCTGCTTCCAGGTCTTTTTTTTAAACAAGAGGGGAAAAATCTACCAACGGGGTGAGATATTTTCACTTGTTTTGCTTGAAGATCAGTTTCTTCTAAGTGACGCTCCATTCTCGTGATCATATTGGAGTGCCTTGTGCTGCCTTGTTTCAAGATATTGAAAAGCGTTTCTCTCACGACCAAACACTAATAACTATCTTTTAGTTTTTTTTCCCATGACCATAAAAAACTCCCTTATCACCTCTTTTGCCCCTCTTTCCAGTTTCTGCTCATTCTTACTCTGTCCATTGCTGTGCATTCAGCAGTAAAGAAAGCTATTACATAAACTCCTGTGACTCTGACCCCTCTTTTTTTCCTTTTTCTTTTTTTTTTTTTTTTTTCAGACAGCATAATGCTCCCACAGAGGAGTTTAGCCAACCTTATCTAGCCCATTTACTCTGGCTCTGCCCTCTCGTTTATTTTCCTTCCTGCATTCCTTGTTTGCGCTCCAACCCCGTCTGCTAATCTCAACCTCCATTTTGTCCCCTCCCATCTCTGTTTGATCGTTGCCATCCTGCCTTCATCCCTCTATCCCACATTCTTCGTCTCTGTCCATCCTGCTATCCCTCTCTCCTCCACGCTTCCCTCCTTTCATCCTCTAAGCTGGTGCAGATGCTGATGTTGCAGCCAGGTGTCTGATGTGTTGATCTGGTAAGCCAGCAGGCTAGATGCTCAGATAACCAAGACTGTCTACCCAAGCTTATCCTGGTAAACATCTGATGTGTAGCGGTGGAAACAAGACCTGTTGTTAACAGAGAGAGCAAGAGACAATTCAAGAGGGAGAGAGGGAGGAAGAGGAGGAGGAGGAGGAGGAGAAAGCCCTAGTCAAGACATCCTAGCCTTAGGGCGTGAACTTCACCGTGGAAGCAGAGAGGAGGGATTGTGGGAAATGGAGAGGTGAGAAAAAGAGACACACACAGAAGAAAAAACAGTGGAAATGTTTTAGAGGTAAGAGAAGAAAAGCTGGGAAGAGTAGAGGAGGTTGTAGAGGAAGGCAGCAACAGCACTGGTGAGATCTACCAACAGAAGTGGTGTTTTCATAAGAACAGAGGAGGAGAACAAGGGAAAGGCTTATCAAAGTCCTTGGAAGTGATTTCCCAGGGTAGAATGAGATGCAGATGGAGAGAGGAAGAGAGAGAGGTAAAGATAGAAGAGAGAGCTCGCGAAAGAGAACACTTGAGACATAGGGGTCATCAATGAGTCTCTGTCTTCTGACCTCATCATAATTATTCAGCATCAAGAAATTAAAAAATGTTTCTGTCCTGCCGCCTCGATTAGCTCATCCTACAGTCTCATTCCACCGGCTCTTAATTTGTACGTTTTGAAAATCTGTGCAAGTGCAAAAAAAAAACTAGAGGGATGTTTAGCCCAGTGAAAAACAGGGTTTTCTAATTTTGTGTTATTCTTAAGTACGTCTTCTTCTTCATCACCCACCATGATCTGAGAGTTCCTAAAATTCAGTTACTGTAATAAAATGGAGTTTTAGGGGCTGCATTTTCTACAGTAAAGTATCCAGCAAAGTGAAAATATCCTGCTTGCTGGAACTGAAATAGTTACAGGTCTTATCAGCACTGCAACAATGTTATCACATGTTTTCCTAGCTAACGTTGCTGTAGAGCTTGCTAAAAACATACACTTTGGACGCTTGTAGCAGTAGATTTGATGTGATGCCATGCCGCCTTCACTAGCTAAAGCTCCATATTAGGTTGAAGGGGTTTGCTAGCCCTTGCCTCCTCTGATTGGTAAAATAATCCTTGGTAAAATAGTAGATTTATATCCAGGAACGGCACATGATTGGCATGCCATGCTAACAAAGCTAACAGCTACTGTTACTGCTGTTTGTTGAGGCTAGTAGAGGGTAACAGGTGCAGCTGGAGAGTCAATCAAATGACAGTGGAAGGAATAAAAACTGAGGTCATGTTCTGATTGGATCGCTCCACTCTTACATGTGAAAGTAGCCTTTAGTCCTCAGGAAAACTGATCGTTTGACTCAGGAGAATTCAAACAACAGGCCTCTCTCTGCATGGAAAGGACTTCAGGTTCTCACTGAATCGTGGTGTATTTTTATTTCATTTTAATTTTTTTTACACCCAATGATGACAATAAAAATCATTTTAATGTGAGATGTTGTAGTTTCTTATCCCTTTAAGAAATGTGAGACACAACAATGGTGAGATACTGTAGATGAGCGGGATTATCTGACATTTGTGTTTGGAACATCTTGAACTTTATGACCTTGGCCCGGCTTGTCTTCCCCGCCTGGCCCTGAGTCAGGAGGGAGGAGGGGCGAAGGCGGCGTTATTGGTCTGGAAAGGCAGCGTGAATCTGTGAAAAGAGCTTTAGTAGTTGGTGTTATCCTTAGGGTAAAATGGATAGGGGAGAGGATACAGTTTCTCTAGCTCAGCTCTATCCCACAGTGGGGAGTGTGTGTGTGTGTGTGTGTCTGACTGGCGCTGCACTTTTCCTTTCCTTATCTCTGTTTGTTTATCTGTGATTTATCTGTGTTTCAGCAAGGCAGAGTGGACAAGCAGGTTACCGCCACTGCTGCAGCCCACTGTCCACTCCAATCTGCAGATACAGTGTGTGTGTCTACTTCGAAATCAGTGATAAATCATTGATCTACCAGTGTGTTTCTTTTGAAAACAGCGAATTTATTTTTTATGGCCGCAATCAAGTTTTTATTTTATTTTTTTGTTGTTGTCTGCTGTGTTGGCTCTGGCTTCTGCACCTCACACAGAGAACAGTGTCCATTTGAACCTTGTTATTATTGTTTTGGATTCTTTCAGTATCTGGATATGATGACATCATATGAATAACACCACTGTTTTGACATGGTCAGTGAATGAATCTGTAGGCCACAGGGTGTTCGGTTGCATTTGGGTGTTTTGGGCTAAAATTATCGTCAGCAGATATTTCATTCTGCCTCTGTCTCCCTTTGTTCTCCATTATCAGGCGGCTGCCGACTTTGCCAAGGCCCACTTGCCCGAGGCTCTCCGCCAGCAGCTACTGACCTATGAGCGAGAGAAAGAGCGAGAAAAAGAAAAAGACAAGGAAAAGGATGAGAAAAAGGAGACGAGCGGCCTGTCCTATCCGTCCATCCTGGAGAAGCAGATTCTCGCGTTGGACCGAGACATGCTGGACAAGCTCTCTGCCACCTACAATGAAGCAGGTATGTGTTTGGAGCACGTGTAGCCCTGTGTATGTGTGTTTGTGTGTGTCATGCACCACAGCATTTTGAAGAAATTCAACGAAACTGTCACAAACGTGCACGCTTGATGTATGATGTGTGTATAAAATACTGATTTGTTTTACCCGTGAGTGTTACTCATCACTGGAGCTGCTATAAGGAAGCGGTCCAGTGCTTTTCCTCTGTCGTTCTATTAGTCCACACAGTGATGCTTGTTTTGTTTTTCAAGGTCCCCTGTAACGCTGCATGCAAAGTATTATTTTCTACTCTACTGTTTCACTTGACTTTTGTTGAATAGCGGCTGTCAGCAGCCCCAGGCCATGCTTACTCAGCTGTTTAAATACAGGCTGATCTTCACGAGGCTTGTAGTAATTATCTCTGGAGGGAGGCAGGGAGGGGAGAAGTGAGGGAGGAGAGAGTGATGGATGGGAAGAGGTAGGAGAAGGGTCGGTGGGAGGGATGCATGTGTGGAGGCGCAGGACCTTTTTTTTCCCCATGCAATAAGAGCTATACAGCAGAAAGAGAATAGAGAGCTACAGGAAAGGGTAGAGAGCACGATAAAAGAAAAGGGTGAGGAAAGACAGGAAAGGGACAAACAAAGTGAGATGATCAAAAGGTGAGAAGAATAGGGAGATGAAGGGAGGGGAAGGAGAACAAAACAGGAGGCTGCGGTAGCCTTGTGTTTAAGGAAGCAGGATTGTGACTGGAAAGTCACAAGACCAGTTTGGAAATTGTATGTGGGGAAAGTGAATGAGTAACAGTTTCCCGTCACTCAGCGGCTCCTGGCAAGTTGCCTTTGAGCAAGGCACTTCACCCCCAACTGCGCCAGTGGAGCTGTGGCTGCGGTCAGTGGTACAAGACTGTGATTGTACTGGTGTAAATAGCCTTTAGAAGTCATGTTGTCATTTGTTAGTATTTCAAGAATTCTGGATCCAAAAATTGATCGTCTAAATGAATGAGGTTTTCATAATTCCTTCAAAACAATTAAAGACTGCAGGACATTTATTTGTATGTGAAAAAGAAAGATTTCACACATTAAACAATTTGTTTGATTTTGAAAGAAATGGTAATGGCTAAGAGCTGTAGTGATTCTCCCCTCTTCATACAGTTGCTGTCGTCCTTGAAAAAGGTGACAGATCAGCCAATGGAAAGGTCATGGTAGCTAGCTAACCAACTGTTTTTATGTCTCAGTAGTGAACTAGAATGATTATAGTCGTAAATTAGGCTGGCATGCATGTCTGACACCAGTAACAGAACAGCCAGCTATGATGTATTTAATGTGCGTGGCAGTGTGTTAGCAAAATAATTATTTCAGTTGGATACCAGCAGCAGAATTCAATGGATCCAGTCCTACTTAAGAGAGAAACATATGCAGGAAAAAAAAACATTTTAAACACCAGCTTAAATCACAGACTGTGTCGAGGATGATTATGTGAAAACCCCATATATTTTCCCCTTAGAAAAAATGTGTTTGAAATTCCATATTTGGGAAAAGTTTTGTGCTCAACTTTACATCAGATTTCCGAGGCCGATGTACAGAGCTGGATGAATGTCAAGCAGGGTGATGCTGAAAAGAGCAAACATGTTCAGTTGACTTTCCATGGATAAACGGCAGTGAAAAAAACAGAGACTAAGTGTGGAGGAGAGAAGGAAAAAGACAAGTAGTAGCAGAAGAGAAACATACAATGCAGTGAGATTCATAAAGATGTGCCTCAGCTTGTATCACACCCCTGTTAAATTTATGGTAAAAGCAATATAAAATTATAACTAGCATTTCACACTTTGGACAGTGATAAGCATTGATTTTTGGCATCAGGATATTTTATTTGCCATCAATAACATAATTGAGAATAGGTTTTTGATATAGTAGACATGGAGTACTGTAGGAGAGATGTGCTGTCAAGCTTCATCTAGTTTTGCCTCCACCTACATCAATTTTACACCTACAAGATTGGAGGGAGGAAACGCAGGAGCACAAGAAGAAGAGAGGAGGCAGAAAATGTATGAGAGATGGAGATTTTTTTTTCTACTGCAGATGCACTATTGGTTTATTCAGAATGCCAGGGAAGAGAGCTGAAATATTGATGATAAGATGATTACATGGACTGTTGTCACACTCCGCAGTCTCAGGAATGCAACATTCCTGTGGGAATGTCTCCCTGGCATTTCTGGTGCCCCTGATTAGACAAACAGACTCACCTGAGTGGGAGGCAGAGGGAAGAAGTGCAGGGAAGAAAATATGTAGAAAAGGTGAAGGGTCATCATGTCATAACTGATGGAAGAGACATTGTGTATGGTCATTCCTGTAGAAAAAGAAGACAAGGGAAAGAGTGTGTGGAAGCTTATGTTGTATTAAAAGACTGAACATAGGCGGCTCAGTTCCCACATGTGACTCACATATACTAAGTTAGTGAGGGAGCAGCCTGTATGAAAGACCCATTGAGAGGGCCTGCCATAGCCGAGCTAAGCGACATTCTCTAGAGAATGATAGAGTCATATGATACACATATTGTTAAAGAGTCGAATCCAAATCTCCAAACTGAGAGCGCCCTGTCTGGAGGCGATGGATGACTATTAGCGCTCAGAAAAGGTCGACATGAAGCACGAGAAGCTGCGTTTACCTTTGTGCCGCTCACCCGCTCTTGACCCCCTCATCCTCTTTTATCCCCCTATCCTCCTCGCGTTGACTGCTGCCCCAGCTGCTGATAAGCATCGGCTGTCTGATCTGCGTGGCTCTCAGAACGACCACCGAGCAAATCTCCCATCCTCATCCCTCCACCCCCCCACACCCCGCCATCCCCCTCTCTTCTTAAGCTACGTGATCTGTTGCATCCAGTCTCGGCCCGCATCTTTTCGTGATCCCTCCATATTTCTGTCATCCTTTGTTTGGACAGCACGGTAAGAAGGACTGAGACTGAGCTTACAGATAATCTTACTGTGAAGCTACATTACATCAAAAAAGCTCCTCTGTTGTCTAGTCCCAGGTATTAGACAGCCAGGGCTTTGAATGTTTTTTCCAGCTGTCTTGCCAGTCTCAGGGGGGATCAGTTGATCAGGTAATTGTTTTGGATTCTTGTCCTATCTGATTCAACAATCAGATCATTTACGGTGCACAGCTCCCCGTTTATGTTGCAATCAGGGCCTAAATTAAGCTGGCAGAGAGAGGTAAAATAGAGAGCTCCATTCTCAGTTCAGCTCGCAGTCCCCAGGACAACAGCGTATCAGATTTATCCCCCTGTCCGTTCATCCCTTCATTGTTTATCAGCCAACAAAAGCGCTTGAAAGAAAGATAAGAGAGATGGGACTTTGATGGAATGCCCAGGAGCTGAGAGGCTATTATGGAAACAGTCTTCTTTAATGCAGTGTGGTATTCTGTTAACCTTTATGTGTGATGTGCAGGGGACACACACACACATGCTGGCACTCACGCAAGCAAGCAAGCACACATAGTGAGTGTCCAGTAGTGCATTAGTCCAGCGTAGCATGCGGTTGTTATCTGAGATAAAATGGAAAAAAAAAACAGCGTGCATCGTTGAAAGTAGACATACGTCCTGAGGCTTCAAAGCAGCATTGTGTGCAAATTCAGAAGTGATGTAGTGCTGCACATAGGGGTGCCACAAGAATCAATACTCAGGTACCAAGTCAATACAAAAAAATGAAAACAATACCAGTACTGTTGCTTTTTTTCACTCTGCAACTCAGTATTGTTATCCTAATGCAGCCTCAGCTTGTATGTTTAAATACTTGAAACACTTAAAGCTGCAGTCATGCTTTCAGGACTGTAAATCCAAATGAGAGCACATAATCACAGCATTACATTTGTTGTTACAGTAGGACATTTCATACTGTTGTTTTAATTTTGAATGAGTATTTTATTGGGCTGCTTTGTTTACGTGAAATCTACAGGCCAATGTTGCACTCTTATTCTAATGTAGCCTGTATGTTTTAAACGCTTGAAACACATAAAGCCTCTGTTTACTTGTTAATGTTTACACAGGTTTTAAATAAAAGAGTATGTGCTGAATGGGATTTTTGTTTCGGATGTGGTATTGAATCAGAATTGAATTGAATCATCTGGACTGGGGCCTAATGGGCAGGTACCGTATCTGCAAAATGCTCTGTAGCAGACGATAGGCCAGGGTGAGCAAGGTCGTGACAATCTCGCCCTCGCTGTTCTTCACCATAATGCCATGTAGCTTGATGGGAAAGCACGAAACCACGGGAGGTAGTCGGGTGCAGTGCACATCTACGCTCTGTGGGCTTATTGGGAGGAGCAGCCGGCGAACACGGAGTCTTTGCTAAGTTGGGGAGAGCGAATCTGTGCAGCGATGCTAATTGGAGCCGGGAACTAACTGGGGCTGAGATGTTAATCTAATTGGAGTGGTGGAGGTGTGCAGGGCCAAGCTAAGCCAATTAGCATGAGCGCAGGGTGCATGTGGGCTAGGATGCCATTTTAATAGGGAACGGGGAACATGCACTTGGCTGGGCTGGGCTAATTGGGGAAGGGTGTGCTAGTAAGGCACCTCAGTCCATTATCTCTATCACCATGGGAAACAGATAAGGATAATTAGCTGGACGGCATGGCACAGTGCAGCGGCAGCTATAGGCATGAGGAGCAGGATTAGGGACGCATACAATGATGAAAATAATAGAAATAGACTTTTGAGTAAATGTGAGAAAGATTTACTAAGTCATTTATGAGTAAGTGGCATCAGTATTCACATTCTTTTTGCCTCCTTTCCATCTGGAAATTTTTCTGTTTTTTCTTCTTTTTTTTCCTCCTGTCTCTTCCCTTTTTGCACATTTTTCTGTTTGTCATTTCTCACCCAAAGCTATAAATGGAAATAATAAAATCATTGTCCTACTAAAAAGTAATCTCTTTTCTCTCTCTTCCCTCATCTCTCTCTCCCCACCCTCCTCCTCCTCTCTCACTCTTCATTCCATCTGCATCCGCCGCTGCCTCCGCTACCTTTTCCCCCCGTTTCGCTCCTCACACATGTAACGTCTGCATCGGCTCAATTTAGTCTCTGTATGTTTGGCCTCTGAGTGATTGAAGTGGATGGGGAAAAACCCGGTATGGAAACATGGATTTATTTCATTTTACTCAAAGCTCTTGAACATGCCTGCTACATAAACCAACTTAGCTGCCTGTAACCCATGTGTAGAACTTAAAGATACACTTCAAAGGTTAATAGGTCACTCAGATTTATAGGATGGAATTTAAATCAGCTCCTTTTGTTTTAAGCCCTTCCAGTGACTAGAGGGCCAAAGATACCAACATCACAGTCGCAGGCATCCAATCAGTGTGTAGGTTTTCACATTGTTTGCACTGTAATCCTCCGGGTGTGACTATACTGTGTGGCCCATTTTCTCTCTCTTTTTTTCTCTCTCTCTCTCTCTCTCTCAGGGTGGTCCAGTCCAGTAAGACCCCCTACTTTTCTCCTCTTTTCTCTCCTCTGTTCCCCTCTTTCCAGTTTTGTCGTCGCTCTGTGTGAGCAGATGGCCAAACAGGCAGATCTGTTCTCTCTCTACAGGGCCTTGGATCTCACACAATAGGCCTCAGAATCTCGGTCCAGACTCTGTTGTGCTTGGCTGGGAAGCTAAACAAAGAAAGGAAGGAGAAGAAATAAAAGCATTTCACAGAGTGGTAGAGGGAAGACGACTTACTGAAGTAGTGTTTTCAAAGGGTTTGAGCATTGTGTGCAGCTGCATGTGTTTAGATTGCACCACTTCAATGCGGGGAGCCTGTTGTGTGTCGGAGGAGAGGGGTCTGTAAGAGTGTGTGCATAAATGTGTTTTTCCCCTCACATTGCTTTGTTTTGGCGTTTGATGAAGGTCGTTCTATTCTCGCTTCATTCCTCTCTTCCCCACCTTCCCCGTCCCTTCTCCCTGTTTCAGGTACGACCTGTCTGGTGGCCCTGCTGTCTGATAAGGAGCTGACAGTGGCCAACGTTGGAGACTCGCGCGGAGTTCTTTGTGATAAAGATGGCAATGCCATTCCTCTGTCACATGACCACAAACCTTACCAGCTCAAAGAACGCAAGAGGATCAAGAAGGCTGGTGAGCATTACTCGCCTTCCAGTTGACTTTCTCATCTAATTCTGAGCAGCTGAACCAGGCTTTAGTTAAAACTTGAGGGGACATCAAAGCTTGAATGTTTCCATGAGAGCATCAAAAGAGTAAGAGTTATGAGTAAAGTCCTTTTTTCAGGTTATGCATCTTTGATCCTAGGTTTGACATCATAACAGTAATTGATTACAGGGCTGGGTGACATGGACAAAATCAAATATGAAGATGTCTTTGACCGAATACCTCAAAATTGATATTATGACAGCTACTGGTGCTTTCATAAAATATTTACACACAAGAGATTACTGATTAACAGTCATTAGCAATGTGGAGATGATGACCAAGCAGGTAGAAACTATTAATGAAACCGAACAGTCTAGTAAGTTCAGAAAATTGCATCCCTTTACTCTAATGCAGCCTTTAAAACCAGAAAAAGACCACACTTATCCAAAATCCTAGAAGATATCTAGTCTCATACCACAAAATCAATATAATATCCATAAATCGCCCAGCCCCCAATTGATAACATGCTACCGTAGTAGCAGTCAAGACACTTTACAGCACTGGCAACATTTCCTTCCCATACTACCATATTCTCTATTGTGTTGAAGGAGATTTGGATGACAGGTCGCCAGTTCAGTTAGTCAGTGTAGTCAGTGATCTGGATAGCCCACCATCTCCATCTAATGGTCCACTTGGAGAACTGAAAAAACCCTGTAGTTTGTGCTTAAACTGTGTCGTTGTCCACATGCTCATGTAACATGCTTGATAAGGGTGCCACCTATTTGTCTTAAATTGTCATATCCTGGAACTGCTAACATAAGCATGCAAACTTATATTTATATCCCGCTACCATTGGTAAATGGTAGCAGGATGTTGTTTTGTTATGGTAGCGTCTGCCTGTGTGTGTGTGTTTGTGTGTGTGTGTGTACAGATGCATAATTTTGAAAAACAATGACTCAAGAATAATCCATGTTCGAGGCTTCATACGCACACCACAGGAAGCCCCTGTAGAGTAAGTGAGCTGATTAGATTTTGGAACACCTTGTTGCATAAATTTGCATGTTAATGAGGAACACTCATTTTCTTGAAGCTACCATAGCTCCTTAATGCTCTATGATATGGAGCTCATGTTAATAGCACCCATGAGTTAATGTGGAGACAGGTATGCCGACATAAAATGCTAATTAATTCATGAATTAATGTAATTAATGGCCTCATTAGAAGAACCAGTTATGTTTAATTTATTATGGTGATTATTGTGGGACATTAGGTAGCTCAAGTGCCTCTTGTTTCTTATTGCAGGGCGCACATAACATTTGCCTAACCATGATGCCATAGCAACTAGGTTCACCGGAGTAACTGGATGCATAATACTGAAATCGTATTCTTTCGTGCTGAGCCTGGCTCCTAGGAAAGCGTCTTGACCTAGTATGGAAGTCCAATACAGACACTTCCAGTAAAATTCCCTGCTTGTGAATCTGTTCAAGCAATTATAGAGGACACACAGCTGTACTTGCAGGATGTGACATGAATTGAACTGTATCCAATATAAACAATTCATTCCCATAGCCAGAGAGACATTGGGCGAGTGAAAACACATTGGTGGCACTGATCCATACTATTTTTTGTTCTTTCATGTGAATCAGTGGCCTCGTAGTTGATAAAGATGAATAGACCTGCTGCTGGCTGGTTCAGGGGGAACAAAAACATCTTTCATCTCTTAACTATAATGGCAGGAACATGGAACACATCTGTTTTTCTTCACTTCCTCTCAACTTTGTGTTATCCTTTCTTTTATACTTAATGATGTCCTGTCTTCATCGTGCCTTGTAGTCACCCCCACCCCACCTATTCCACTATCTTTCTCACCTTTCCCTTCTCTCTTCCTCTCCAGGTGGTTTCATCAGTTTCAATGGCTCGTGGCGCGTTCAGGGCATCTTGGCCATGTCCCGTTCTCTGGGCGATTACCCCCTGAAGAACCTGAACGTGGTCATCCCTGATCCTGACATCATGTCCTTCGACCTGGACAAGCTGCAGCCGGAGTTCATGATCCTGGCATCAGATGGCCTGTGGGACGCCTTCAGCAATGAAGAGGCGGTCCGCTTCATCAAGGAACGGCTGGACGAGCCCCATTTTGGCGCCAAGAGCATCGTCCTCCAGTCCTTCTATCGCGGTTGCCCTGACAACATCACTGTCATGGTGGTCAAGTTTAAAGGCAAGGCCAGCGAGCAGTAGACCGCTCATCACTGGTCTACCACATAACTATACTATGTTTGAATATGTGTGTGTATAAGATAGGCTTAAGATGAAAAAAAAATAAAAATGAACCCGCAACTTTTGGAGCGAGAACTATTTCTATCAAAGATATTTACAGAAATTAGCCATTCAGTGCATCACCACCACCACCACCTCTCTCTCTCTCTCTCTCTCTCCCCCTCTCTCTCACTTTTACTGTTGTGAAAGTGATGTGTAAGAAAATGTCTTTTCATTTAGACTTAGCTATATCTTTCAAACACCATAGTGTGAGCTGGGTCGCTGTTATGCAAATGAACAAATCAGATTTAGCTTTGAGTAAATGTGGATACACCAATGAGTATGCACACATTTTGTATCTACTGTGTGTGTGTGTGTGTATGTGTGTGTGTGTGTGTGTGCGCGCGCGCGCGCATGTGTGTGAGTGAGTGTGAGAGAGTGTGCGTGTGCCTGCATGTGTGTTGTGTAAGACTGAGATGAAAGTGAGAGATTCACTGTCTGTCCCTGTGTGTTATGTTTACACACAAGTTTCAAATTTCAAACCGATCCATTCTTTGATCAATGATGACGAATTAAAGAATACAAGAATACAAGAATGGAGTTTCACAACCATATTATTATTTCAGATGTTGGAAGTCTTTCACTCACAATCTATGTGCCCACTAACTTCAGTTTATTTTTCTAGTCTGCTAACTCTAAGATTGTGCGTTGTCTACGACCTGTATTGACTTTTACCAAATGACTGCACTGAAAACTAATATGTTGGGATTTTTTTTTTCTTAGATCAAACATCAATGGTGCAAATACATAAATAATATTATGCTTATGCTTGTCCAAATATCACCATGCTAATTGTACAGCAAAATAATTAATTACGTTGTCATATCACATTTGATGACCCTGGGCAATCTTGAGCTGAGAGTGAATGGAATATTTTGACTTCAGTTGCCCCATCTTATTTCTGTTCTGTTCTGTTGTTGCTCTTATAAATCCCCTCAAAAAGATTGTTGGTAGCTTCTCTGCTGATAAATTCTCATGTCTGTACTGATTGTGGCCATGACATTGTCTTTGTAAAATGGAGATTCTCTCTGTAGTTTGGTTCTGTTATACTGTTAGTGTAGCATCTGATAATGCATGAAATGCTCGATGATGTAATAACTTGCCAAAATATAACATATGTATTATGTCATAATATAATAATATTGTGTCATAATAAAACATTATGACATTAACTGATGATTATTACTTAATGATGTTAAGGGATGTAATATTTTATCTGATGATGTAATAATAATATTGACTAATAATGTAACAACTTGTAAGAACAGAAAAGTAATACTTTGAGTTGTCACATTATTAGTTGATAATATTATGAAGTAATACTCGACAGTTATGTAATAATTTGATGTTCTCACATTTTCTGGGAATTTATTACATTGAGAAGCTTGTTACATGTTGAATCCATTTAAAGGGGCATTTTACTACATTTTGACAGTTTATTAAATTATCTGACTGTTACTACATTATCAGCTGCTACAATCCACAAGATTATAAATATACTGAAATTGTGAACATACTGTCATAGTATCAGTTATCAATGTTATGACACAGAAATGTCCTACAGCCTGATATGTACACATCACACATGTACAGTTTGATTTTTATTTCTCTAGTTTGTCACTCAAAATGTAATAAGAAGCCTTTGAATGAAATATGTAATTGTTGCCTTATTTTTGTAAAACTGTTCATTTCTTGTTATGAAGTCTGCTGCCAAAACTAACTTTTTGGTTCTTAATGTAATGCAAAAGAATATGCCATGACATTGCACATCCTTGATGTCATACCTTGATCACTCACATGTAGAATAGCATCTTTAAAAGGATGTCTCCAAGAGACATGAAATTGTAAGATGAATGTACATACACTGTCCTCATGTATCACCTTTTCACTGTTTCTCCAGCAATGAATAAAGCAATGCGCCTGTCCCTGGAAGAGGTATTTACCAGATAAACTGTTTCTATGTGCTTTTTCAGTTGTACATTCTTCCCTAATACTGTATGTTACAGAATGTTTATGTGGCGTTTGTACTTGTTTTTGCTGACTTTAATAAATTGTCAAAATAATAATAATAATAATAATAATGAAAAGTCGATTTTAAAATGTCAATCAAAAAGTAACATTAAAATGAATATGATTGTAATGTTTTTTTCTCTCATGTTCCATTTTCCTTGTTTGAGGAGAGGAAAGAGAGCAAGAAAGTTTAAGAGATACTGAACAACCCCACTAGAAACCACAGATTGACAGACATCTTTTGAAAAGCTTGTTTATAGTCTATCTATGCCACCTGCTGGGTGATAAGAATATGTTCCTCAGAACAATCTCTACATCTCTCATAATCTACAATTCATATTGGATTTTCATATGTAGATTTAAACATAATGCTTCAGTCTGTTCCAATGTGTCAAAAGAAGTTTTATTTGTGTATTTATTTGCTATGATAAACAAATTCCCCAAAACTGTTCATGCCAAGAGGTTTCTGGAGTCTGCATACTCAGCCTACATCTGAGCATCACAACATGCCAGTGAGTAAGCACTGGCATGTTGTGAGTCTAAAGATACAACTAATGTATGCCCACCAGCCAGGAAGATTGGCCTTGAACTAAAACTGCCCTGTGATGTCATTGCTGGGGCACAGCCAGCCAAGAAGAAACACAACCTCTCCCTTCTCCCAAACATGGGCTTCCTGCTTCCTGGTGTATGTGACGGTCCAGGGCAGGTGTGATTTGACTCCATTAACTGTGCTATGGTAACCAGAGAACTCTATGCTCTTCTGACTTGCACCATTACTGGGTGGATATAAAAAGCCTTACTGAAAGCCAACTAATGACTGGAAGAATACCGTCACAATCAGGGGGAGGGGTCTCTCTTCCTTTGTGTACATAAAAGCATTCTGATTAGCATCCAGTCCCCATACCAGACCAGACACTGGGCAAAGACACACTGAGCCAACAGACAGATGATACAGCTATAGCCACTGGATGCAAACAGCTTAGCTTACACAGTTATACAAGAGGAGGAAGCTATAGTTCTTTTGATAGAGACAACAGAACCAAGGTTTTCAGACATGGGTGTGCATGGTTCTAAGACCCCAAAGCAAGCGCAAATCCTGATGCTGGGCCTGGATGGATCAGGAAAGACCACCCTGCTCTACAAACTGAAGCACAACGAGAGTGTGGTTACCGTGCCAACTGTGGGCTTCAATGTGGAGATGCTGGAGACACATCAAAGCGGCCCAGGCCTCACGGTGTGGGATGTGGGCGGCCAGAAGAAGATGAGGCCCCACTGGAGGCATCACTACGCAGACACGGCTGGACTGGTGTTTGTGGTGGACAGCTGGGACCGGAGGCGGCTGGACGAGGCTCGCAGGGAACTGCATCAGGTAATGTAATGAACTTGAGATAGGACAATATGAAAATTCTAAATCATGATTATTAAGCTTAAAAAATGTTGAAAATAATTACAATACAAATACAAAATCATTTCACTCTGTTTTATATTGAAAATCACAACTTAAATGATGAGCAGTGAACTGTTTGCATTAAAATAGTCACACAGCCAATGCCATATGTTGACATATGAAATACACAACACAAGCATATAAACTTCATTATGATAGCATCCTAGCCATGAGAAGTTTGCAGCTTGTGCACATGGCAGATTAAAGTAAATGGCAATCAGAAAGGCCTTTTTCAAGTTCCCTGGTCCAGCTTTAAAAGAACACAACTATGTAAACAAATCAAATGTGCATTGTAGATATAAGAGCAACACAACACAACCATATATAAACAAACAAAGTGTTCACTGTTTTGATCAAAAATGGTTATAATAATAATTAAAATCTGAAACACTGTATCTAACCATCAATGTTTTATCACAGTTTATAGTAAAACAGGTAACCAATCCATCCTTAAGAACATTTCAGCATGATGCTTGAATACATATTTGGCAACTACATTATCTTTTTGCAATGTAAAATCATCTGGAAAAGTTCATTTTAAACAATAGATAAAGCTTGATAGTGGGAACTCCCCGTACTTGATTACTTGAGCTGTACTATCCTTTTCTGTTTTCTTGACACACTAGGTCCTGAGGTACCAGAGTCTCAGAGGAGTTCCTCTAGTGGTCCTGGCCAACAAACAGGACCTCTCTGGAGCTTTAAACCCAGAACAGCTTAGCCTGAGACTGGACTTGAGAAGAGTGTGTGGGGACAGGTCCTGGTATATTCAGCCCTGTTCAGCCACCACTGGCTTTGGACTAGAGGAGGGTTTCAGGAGGATAGTCCATATGCTGAAGAGTTCATTGAAACGATCTCAAGAGGACATCAATAAGCTGAAGTCCAGGGGCTACGCAGTTATGGCTATGAAACCAGTCTTGCGCTGTGGTTAATATGCATTGATTCATAATGTGATGGATTAAAATCTCTTTCTAAGATAGATTCATACCATGTGTGAGAATCTTCCTTGCCTACCTTTATAACTCATCAGCAAATGGCCTGGCTGTGGCATCTATATGGCCTAGATGAGAGGAAGTGGCAATAAAATAGATGGCATTAACACAGTACACAGTGTTCAGTGTTAATCTCTGTGGAGGAAAGCACCTTTACTGCAACCTGGTCAAGACAAAATGTTTTTGGGCCATGGTGATAACTGAGGATGTTGTGTATAATCTTGGATTATCAGGACAGTTTTACGCAACTGACAAAACAGCAGGTGTTAGCTGCTATGAGCTGCTAGCAGAACAATGTATGAGATAATCAAAATATTGACTGACTTCTTTCTGTGACTTGTTGACATGTAATTCCCCCAATGTGCTCTACCTCTTATGCACTTAAACACATTCTGTGGATATGTATTTATTTGTTTGTAATGACATTGCATTAATGTTGTTTACTATCACAGCATTAAAAGCTTATTTAACAAAGCAGACACGAGTGGCTTTCTTTTCACACAAAGTCATTTTATAAATTGCAGATATCCGAGAGTTTTAATGACGTCTAAAGAATTGGGATTAATTCAAATTGGGAGCTAGAGTTGAATCATTAAGTTCTGAGCTTGGGGTAAAGAAAAATTTTGATGAGCATAAATTAATATTTTATATAATAATCAAATATGCTCTTCTGTGTTGTTATATGGCGCGCCCTACAGATAGATGGTTAAAATGTATCACTAATCCCTCTAAGACTAGAGAAACCAATGAGAGGAAAGGGGAATTCCCCACCCTTCCTCTACGCCAGAGAGAGGCTGCCCTTCTACCACCGGCATTCCCAGTATGCACCGCGGACAGACCAGCAAAAAATAGTCCGCTAACGAAAGGGCTGAGAAAAGGGAACTAGAAAAGGGTAGCTCACTAGCTAAAATCATCATTTCAACGGTATTGAACGTAGCCAGAATAGCTAACATGGCTGACAACGAGAAACTGGACAACCAACGACTGAAGAATTTCAAGAACAAGGGTCGTGATTTGGAGGTAAAAGTACACAGATTCGTATCGAGGCTCTCCTCTTTTCCAATGCGCTGTGCAGTGGTAGCTTCGCCTTCTGGCTTCCCTGTGACGTCGTTTCTAATTTCCACCATCGGGAACTTTGCACCCAGCCCATACCAGGGCCTTATCAGATTGTGAATTTTAGATCAAGTGCTTTGGCTAGACCATACATCTTGAATTTCATGGGTTTGATAAAGCATGAGACGATCTTCATTGTAAAACTAATCAGATAAGCTAGCCAGCTAGCTTTCAACGCCTCCGTTGGATGTGCCCTGTTAGCTTGATGCTAGTCAGGCCCATGGTGGACATGGTAGCTAGCTGACGTGAACTCAAGCATATCATCCACCGGATCGGTCTTTAGCTTGTTACACATCAGTGAGAACATTTAGTATACATCTAAAAGTACATAAACTTAACTTTCGAGATGTCAAACTAACATAAATTGCGTCATTGCCAAGTTAATGTAATGGAAGATTAACGCTATTTTGATAGGATGGCTGGCTAACGCTAACTTGCTAGCTAACGTTAAGCTTGCTGGTTAGGGCTTGGTGGTGCTGGTGGTTGCAGTTCCACCCATCCCCCGTCTTTATCACCAAAAACAATGGCGGAAACCAGCTAGCCTGTTAGCTGGTCAGCTACCTGTTTTTTTATTCAAGTGGTTTTACTGATTTTTACCCAGTGGTTAGCTACACATGCAAAGAACCAACGTTATGCAATGAACATGATCAGATGACTGATAGATTCACTTTCACGCTACGTAACGTTTGATCCATATGTTACAACATGATCAACTCAGCATGCCTCTCCTTCACTACGTTAGCTAGCTGATATGTGTTCAGTCTGATTTCCTAGCGAAGTACATGAGGATATCGGAGTGTGGTCAACACATCCGGGTTGACAAGTATTTTTTTGCCGTAGCTTAGCAAGTAATCAGACACGAGTTTTCTAATCGGTGTCTCTCGGTCAACAACTTTAGTTAATACCAGCGTGGTGGAAATCTGTCAGAGATGAAGACGTGTAGCTTACATGCTTTTATGCTTTCTGCGCACCTAAACTAAAACCCTTTCCCCAAAAGCACTCTTTTCTCCTTCATCGAGTATAATGTATCATGCTAGCCTTTGAATATTCCCTTTTCTTATTGTGTCAGTCATGTATTTTTATATTTAAAGAAGTAAATTTATGAGAACTGTATATCATAGATTACAGGAGATTGCTGTCTTGTGATTGCATGTAAAGCATTACAGCTCCAGTAGCACAAACTTAATCTTGACTTCAGACTCTCTGTGCCTCCATGTTGATGTCAATACCACCTTCGTTGTCTGGACTAGATGGGTTTGATTAAAGTTCCTGGCTTTAATATACACATGTGCTATCTTGTCCACAGACTATGAGAAGACAGAGGACTGAGGTAGTGGTGGAACTCCGCAAGGTAAATTTTGTGTCATATGGTGCTACCAACTGCAAATACCCAGTGACTTTATGATATTCATGAAGAAATTTAAGTCTGGCTCGTTGTGGTTTAGAATTCTCTAAGCCTTTCTTTTTTTCTGTGAAATACATGCATTGAAACATGTTAATTTATCGTTGTTGTGATGACCTAAATGACTTGGAGTTAAAATCTGCATGAAATGGCCTATTCTGTTCCCCTCCTCACAGAGCAAAAGAGATGAGCACCTTTTGAAGAGGAGAAATGTGCCCAACGAGGACCTCTGTGAGGACTCTGATGCTGATGGAGATTTCAGATCGGTACAGTTCTGCTTCACACTTGCATCTCTCACTCACAGTTTGTCTCAGTTTCTTGTCTACCATCGGCAGAAAATAAAAGTTGGCATATTTTTAGGTTTTGTGTTCTGAGATTTGCAGGAGTGAGTAACACAGCAGCTCCTGTAAGGCCCAGTTTTGAAGCAGTGGGAATGACAGCATAGCACATAAAAAAGTTTCTGTAGTAACTGTCATACCTGTGGTTTTACACAGTAAGACCATGTTTTTTAAGGTTTTCAGGTCTTTATGGACACAATACAGTCATTCATCTCTAATGGAAATGTGTTGCTGTGTTTTTGTGTTGACGTGATCACATCTGTGGTAATGATGTTATGTCTACGGTGAGTATTTAACTAAAAGCCTTGCTTAGATTTTTTTAAAGACATGGATAAGTGCGGGTGTGTCAGTGGACTAACAAGTGGGCACCAGACATGATTAAATTAGAGCATAATCAATACTGGAGTCCAGGTTCTGTACTAGTAATTAGATAAAATGAACAATGTACAACAAATACTTTGTAATGTAGACATTGCTTGGGAAATATCCCTCAAACTGGCATTTGTCAAACACACACACACACACACACACACACTGAGTTTTCCATTCTAAGTTTGAAACTGGCTGTTAGCGATTGGCCAAAAATATCAGGCTTTTTGTTGGTGCATTACTGGCGACATATATGCAAATACTGATATATTATTACACTGATATATTGGTCAGGTCCTCATTTTACTGTTTAACTGGGCTCATGGTGGCCCCAGAAGCTTATCTGTAAGTATCTCAGAAATGCTGCCTCACTCTCAGCACTGATTATCCTACAAATTTTAGATCATCAACATCACAAAAGAATTTAGACTTAAGCATCAATCATCAATCCCACCCACTGGGCGGGGTGATGCAGATGGCTTAAAATGGCCACTCAGCAGTTCAGAAATTAAATTGCACTAACTACCTAGCAGTAACGAGATGGCCGACCTTGCTGGCCTGCTTAGCAGTGTATCAACAACACAGGCTAGTCTGACTCACTGTCATTTTCAAAGGGTGGGGAAAGAGATTTCTTTTGTTACATATTTCTTCACTGCACACACAACTGGACTTTGTAGTGTGTGCATGCTTGCTGGCCAAATTAGTTGAAATGGTTTTCAATTGGTCTCAAATATAATGGTTGCCTGTGAACGAGTGTCTCCATTTCCTTTTTCATTTCATTTCACATCTTGTTGTCAGCTCTTTCAAAATGACACACATTGCGGCTCAGCGTGTTAGAGGATATTTACACCTTTCTGACAAATCAAATAGCTCTAAAATCCTCTTATTCCCTCAACTGCCTTTTCGTTTTATTGTCATTGTCTGAAGTTTAGGCACCACTATTTCTGATTTCCCTAGGTTACAGTTACCTCTCTAATCTTCATGTGCCCCACATGCATGGAGTGTAAATAAACAAACAATATGAAACTCCAGCAAATATTTCCAAATTAATATACAGCAGCGCGTCTATTTTGGGAAAGTCTCACTTAATTGTAAATATACCACAGCTTTACTAGTGAATGCAAAGGCAATGAACTGCAACAGCTAGCTAACCTATACAAAGGCAGTGTCCATCAAGTTTAATAAGGGCAGCAGGGTGGCACAGTGAGTTGGGAGACCACGCGTTAGTCAGAAAACTTTGGTTCAGCCCAGTTCATCATCAAGCATCCCAGACTCTGTATCCCGACCAGCTGTAAAGGTGCTGAATAGTAACTTACACTGCATACCAATCCCACTATAGGGGATCAAGTGGAAAGAGGATTTTCCCATTGGGATCAGTAAAGTATCACATTATTATTTTTATATTTATTATTTTGAATGCCCCCTTGTGCATACAGCTGGCTGATATAGGTCACTTCTCAGTTTGATACTGTAAGTTGCTACTATCTTCTGATGGCATTTCCCAATCCCCAGCATCCCTTAACTGCTCCTCCTTGTGCTTTGGAGATTTCCTTTCTTCTTTCTCTTCTTTTCATACCAAAACAATTTGGGGAACGCGGTTTTCTCACGACAGGCAAGAGGTTGACAGATGTCTGCTCACCCTCATTTGGTACTGCCAGGCACAACAGCACTTAGCTGTGCTGCCAAGCGTATCAGTTTGGGAACGATTTGTTCACATCCAGGCTGGATATGTCTAATGGGTATTGCTGTCTTTGAACAACATTGGCATTTTGGGTTTTCGACTAACCACTGGATGAGAATTCAGTCCTTTTAACTGAGGACATTAAAGTTACATATTTGTTGGGTGTACAAGTTTTCACAAAGTATGTCTCTGGTCTGATCACTTTCCAAATTCCTCTCTGTTACAGCAAAACACCTCTCTTGAAGCAATAGTACAAGTAAGTTGGATATTCCATTTTTCTGCATTTACCTAATCTGGGCGGTGTGTGTTTAGATTTCTTGTCATTATTGTGTATGAGAATTCAACACTTTTCCTTCAAGATAACCTCCTTATATCCACATTGCATATTGTAACATAACTAGAAAGTAGGCTAAGCTATAACTTAAAAAACTTAAACAATAACACTTTATATAGCAATTGTCTCAGAGGCTCTATTTAATTGTGTTGACTGTGTGTTGACTTGTAGAATGCCACCAGTGATAACCAGGGCATCCAGCTGAGCGCTGTCCAAGCTGCCAGGTAGGAACGCTCTCACACACTCGGGCTCTACTTTAACATCAGTTTACACTCAGGCTACACATTTTTGATGATGCATCACATCGTAGTTTTGTTTGTTGAACATTGCAGAAACAGTTAGAATGTAATGAAAGTTCACATCTGCTGCACAAATGTATTTATAAGCCAAAGAAACACATTGTCTAGCAGGCTGTCTGGTTAAACTTTTGCTCTGATTAAAAGTTGTGGCCTCTTGCAGACTTCAGTTGTCAGTATGTCAGCAGTTTCAACAACTGAATGAGTTTTTCTGCTCAGTTGGACAGCCACGGTTTACACTTAATCAGGCCCTTCTGTTACCGAATATTGGAAATGCCACTGTGGCTTATGAGTGCAGCCCCCTTTTGGTTGGGCACAATACAAAGTAATTTATGGATTTTCTTGTACAGTTTGCAATATTTTTCTGAATGCACACAATGTAATGTGCTGTATTTATATTAGAATATTCATGCAAATTCTCTGCACTGAATTCAGCTCTGGTGCTGTGTCTGGACATACTGAGGCACATTTCTGTGTCAGGTGCCGTCATGCTGCAGCTGATGTTGTGTAATACTGGTATTGGGTCAGGAACTCGGTGATGTCTCCTGTCGGCATTAGTCACTGAGACTGTTTTGTAATAACAGCAGCACAGTGATGTGTGGACACTTCAAATTCCACAACTGTTTCTGTGTGTGTGTAATTGGACCTCGGTGTTGGTATGTGTCGGTGAAGCTGTGTCAGTGTGAGTGCGACTGTATGAATAATGGCTGTTTGTTTCCTCTTTGCTCTTCACAGGAAGTTGTTGTCTAGTGATCGTAACCCTCCCATAGATGACCTGATCAAGTCTGGGATCCTACCCATCCTGGTTCACTGCCTGGACAGAGATGACAAGTAAGAAGGCTGCAATTGTGTGTCTGCAAGCATTTACACAGAAATGTACCATGCCTCTGCATGGACACTGATTATAGCAGCACAGAAGTTAGTCCTTTTCCTCATATGATGTTGTGTGTGTCTACACCTCAAAGCTATGTAAATGTTACAGCAGGGTTTAGACCAGCCTACATTTGAAGGATGGTGCACGGTTATGCAAATGTGTTCCAGTTTTCACCTTCCAGGAATGGCAGAACATAAATGACTCATCAGCATCCTCTTTTGCTGTGTTAAACCCCTCCCCAATCACTATCACTTTTAACATCGGCTCTGCTGCCTTCATCTGTCTCTCCTCTCTCCAGCCCGTCTCTGCAGTTTGAGGCTGCCTGGGCTCTGACCAACATAGCATCGGGTACTTCAGAGCAGACTCAAGCTGTGGTCCAGTCCAGTAAGTGCCACAGGACTTAACTCTATCATGATTATTAGTCACAATTATTTGTCCTGGTTTTGGGAAATAAACTCATTTTATTGCTCTTCAAGATTCAAGATACTTATTTGTCACGTGCATAATTGTACATGTACAACAGCAGTGAAATTAAATTGCAACAACTCCGACAACTGTGCAAGTAGCAAATGTAAATAAAATTAAATAAACATGAGGCAGCCCCTGACGCCCGGTACTGGGATTCAGGGGCTGTCCGACCTCTAAATATAAAATAAAAATATGATAA
>OMKZ01010622.1:17570-29601 GCA_900302535.1 Neoniphon sammara | reverse complement strand
ACGGTATAAGAGAGAGAAAAATAATATAAATAACTGTTCTAAAAAAGTGGCAAGTTATAAACAATTTGCAGTGCACTGCAACACGCATTTTCACCTCTTTTGTATTATTGTAGTCCCTATTTACAAAATTCATATACTAAATTAAACATTGCAGAGAATTTGTTCTTGTCATCATCTGCTTTAAAACCAAAATTCCAAATGATAGGCGATGATCCACTTTCTTGAAATAAAACTTTTTCACATTGAGATTTAGGAGAAGAATTTTCCTTTTGGATGTTTTGCCGAAAATACAACAAACACTAGTTCAGCCTCACTGAACTACACGATCATTAATCATGGCAACATCGCATCACGATATGATTATCTGTGGTTAATTGTGCAGCCCTAATAGACACTTCTGGGGCAGAGTTTAGAAGTCTCTCTGGCTTTATATCCCTATGTATTCCTGCTTACACTTACCATTTTAATGTGTTTTTAGGTTCTGATTTTAAAGATCCTTATGAATGTATAGTAATTAGCTATGTATTTTTCTTGTTCTCCTTTTACATTGGTCATATGTATACTGTGGCTTGATTGCGTCTAGACTATGAATTACAGTCACAGTGTGGGTCCGGCCTCTTCCATGTCTGGTTTTGAGAATCCAACAGCTGCATGGGCAAGCACCGATATTTTTGTGTTGTGTTCAACTTGCCATGTGATGCGTCGTAGTGATCAATCTTATGATAAACGTTGCATTAAAACAAGCGTAACCATAGCATCTCTCCTGGAGTGGTCTGAACATAGCAGTTCAGAAATTGCCCTTTTAACTGATTGGGACTGCTCTTATCTATTTCTAATCCTCTCTGACATGTAGATGCTGTGCCGCTGTTCCTGAGGCTGCTCCACTCGCCTCATCAGAATGTGTGTGAACAGGCGGTCTGGGCCCTGGGCAACATCATAGGTGGGTTGCTGTGGGTGTGAAAATGAGTGCATTAAGAAATAAATAAACTGTGTATCAGTCCCACGGCATCGTTACTCTGTGCGTTCTCCCCAGGCGATGGCCCTCAGTGCAGAGACTACGTGATCAGCTTGGGTGTGGTGAAGCCCCTACTCTCCTTCATCAGCCCCTCCATCCCCATCACCTTCCTCCGCAATGTCACCTGGGTTATGGTCAATCTCTGCCGCCACAAGGACCCCCCACCACCCATGGAGACGATCCAAGAGGTAGGAGTGAGAGCGTGTGTGTTAGTGTGAGTTAGGGAGAGAGAGAGATAGCACATGTGAATGCTAGAATGCTGGGTAAGATCTGGTGAATTTGTTTAATTATGAAGTTTGTGTCTTTATTAACAACTTTGAAAAACAATATTGTACTTTTGGGTAACAGAAATTTTGCAGCATGCTTAATTTTATGTGACTCCATGAGCGGTTAGCCCTGGCACTAGCTGTGTCAGGGATGTGTGTTCACCAGGTTTATCCTCTGTTAATAGCAGCAAACAGAAAAGATTGCCAAGAACGGCAACAATTCTGTTATTGTTTAATTCATGTACTAGAAGTACGATTTCCCGACTAATTAATGCGATAGGAAGGTATGTAAGTGACATTATTACAGGTAACAAGATCAGTCAGTATATGACTAACTTCTTCTTTTCACACAGTCTATATTGATGTCAGAAAAAAAAGGTAAAACCTGCAGTAGACCTAACCTGCAGTTAGTCTGCTGCTGCAACTCTAGATAGCAGTATTACATTTGTATTTCTTTGTGCTAACAAAGCACAGATAAAAACATAAGTAATTGTATTTACCTTCACTCTCTACTGTTGGACACATTCAGTGATGTCCAAACTGATATTTTGGGATATTTCTTGCCATGACTTCAGTGTCCTCTGGTAATATTTATAATTTGGGGATGAGGTCGTATAAGTGAAGATATCTGCAGACCTCTTAAGCTGGTTATTTGGGGAACATAACTGGAAACATGGAGGAAGAGGCACAAAGCAGCCAAGTGGACCAGTCACAGTTCTTGCAGTCTTGTATTGAAGACACCAACTGTGTAACTACAGCGGCATTATGACGCAGAACCATAAATTGACTTTTAGTGGCTTGTATTCTTCTGCAATGCAACTGGGGAGTGTGTTTAATGGTTGGTGTTTTGGCAGCAGAAAAAGAGAGGCAGAGAGGATTACTGCCCCATCAGGTTTGTTGTAGATATTGTAGAGCACTGGATCATCCTGCTGTCTAAGCTACGATTACCTCTTTATGGGACATGCAGGAATCCTGTCAGTGTTTTTATTGTCCTTTTATCCACTAACTGAATCCTTCTATCTCTCTCTCACAACCCACGTTCTCCAGATCCTGCCGGCTCTGTGTGTGCTGATCCACCACACTGATGTCAGTGTAAGTACACTTCATTTTTTGTGTTTTTAAAGCAGTCCTTAATTCCTTGGTTACTTTTTTTTAATCTATTAGGAGTGCCATATAAGTAGAAGAGATCCCTACTAAATCAACTCTATTGTCACGTTGGCTAAGATGTATTCGTTCAGTGAGGTTTAGCAGGAGGGATTCATCTGAGTCTCTGGCTTTTTGCTTGGTGCCTCCAGATCTTGGTGGACACGGTGTGGGCTCTGTCCTACCTGACGGACGCTGGAAATGAACAGATCCAAATGGTCATTGACTCGGGCATTGTCCCTCACCTGGTGCCCCTGCTCAGTCACCAGGAAGTCAAAGTCCAGGTAAGGGGCAAAGGGAGGAGGGGAAGCAAACCAGAGAGGTTCATGTAAATAAAAAACATAATTTATTCCAAGAAAGCTCAAATATCATTCATGTTACATATTTATTTTTATAGTTAGTAGTACTTGCAGACATTCTTTTACACAGCCATTATACAATAACAGAAAACCTGATAATTGTAATAAATGGTTAACCAGCCAACACTGATACAATCAATATAACAGGTTTATTCATAGCACAGTACAACATAGGCAAGGAAACTATAAACATGAAATGACATATAAGGCAACTTGTGAAATGCTTGTCTAAACGCATGTGATTATGTATAACGGTGCTGCCGTCTCCCTCTGTGTGCAGACTGCTGCTCTGAGGGCAGTGGGCAACATCGTGACTGGCACAGACGAACAGACCCAGGTGGTGCTCAACTGTGACGCCCTCAGCCACTTCCCTTCCCTCCTCACACACCCCAAGGAGAAAATCAACAAGGTAACACATCTCCGTCTCCTCCCCTTTCTCACGCACAAACACTCTCTCTCGGTCTTACACCGCGGCAGCATGTGCTAACTGGAAGTGATGAAAGCAGAGACTTGGTGCTGGTGTGAATGTTGTGTGAATGTTGCTTGGAAATGGGAAGTACAGCTAGTAATAAGAATTCACAACGTGGAGAATCCTGATGATGAAGACGAAGAAGACTTGCTGGTGACAGTTGTAGTTAGTGGGACCAGGGGGTGGTGGGGAGGAGGGTAGTCTGTGTGCATGTGACAGGACGTGTGGTACCACTGGACGGTGGCCAGAGGGCGCTGAAGACCACAGGTCTCTGCTGATAAAGGAGTGCATCTGAGGTCTGTCACTTAAAACAAGAGGCCCCCCCCCCTTGGTGACCTGGCCGATGATTAAAGCCTCAAAGATGTCCTTGCCCCGCCCACGGCGCCTTGTCTCGACCAGGGGTGCTAACTCTCAGAGCAGACCTCTGGATTCTGATCCAGCTCAGGCACATAAATGCATCACTACCGAGTTTTTCATTCCTCTACACTAGTGGTTCTCAACCCAGTCCTCAAATATCACCTGTCCAACAAGTTTTTAGCTGTCTTCTAAATGGCTCACTATTCACTATGTAGTTCACTATATAATGTGCCAGCCATTTTGATGTAGTGTCTGAATTGTCGACTGCAAATTTCATTCACTATATTGTCCACTAGAAAATACCCACAAAGTACCCCAAAATGTAGCGAACAGTTGATTAGGTTAAATTTTTTTTCAGGCAGTGCGACCCTACACCTGTGAATAGTGGCGCAAAGTTATGATAACCCATTTTGCAAATCATGGGGATCTTATTGCAAATTCGACATATAATAATCTACCAAATAGTGCTGTTTTAAAAAAAATAAAATTACATCTTTCACTGCGGGGCCATGCTTTTGCCCTCCACGGTAAGTTTTAGTGAAAGAAGAAAGAGAAAAAAAAAGTGAAAAAAAAAGATTACAAGAACATGCGGAGCCATAAGTTAGTGCCTTAATGCAAGTGTTTTTTCTGTAATAAGTGCTGTTTGTTACTGCCTGCTTAGTTGAAAATAAAAATCACACTTGCACATGATTTGATTTTCAACATTTAATCGAGCCATTTTGAACACAGCCTTTTTTCTAGCCCTACCATTGCACGAAACAGTCAAGAGCTCTTTCGTGCACACCTTGTTCAGGTAGATCTGTTTCAACCAATCAGCATTAAGCCTTTAATTGGATCAGATGTGCAAGAGTACAGCTGGGATAAAAACTTGTAGGACAGGTGGTACTTCAGGACTGGTTTGAGAACCTCTGCCCTAGAACATGTTTGCCCATCATGTGTCATGGAGGGCTGAGAGTCTGCAGCCTTTCATTCCAACTTAAGGCCGCACGTGGTAATTTCACTGATTACTTCCTCTTCTGTGGTTGAACATGTGCTAATCACTGAAGTAACCCAGTGTGTCTTTGGTTAAATCTTGTATATTTTCAGCCCTCTACGGCAAATAATTGCCCCTCCCTTCTCAAGAAAGCTGTTCCTGAATCCTGTATTCGTCTTTTCTGTCCTGCAGGAGGCAGTATGGTTCCTGTCAAACATCACAGCAGGCAACCAGCAGCAGGTGCAGGCTGTCATTGACGCCAAGCTAGTGCCCATGATCATCCACCTGCTCGACAAGGTGCGTGTCTCCTCCTTCAATAAGCTCCATGAAGTACAAATGGATGAGGTTTGAAGTTGTGTGGAGAGAGTACAAGAAAACTGTGGAAAATGTGAAATACTAACATTGAATGTATGTATTCTCAGGGTGACTTTGGCACTCAGAAGGAAGCAGCTTGGGCCATTAGCAACCTGACAATAAGTGGGAGGAAAGATCAGGTAAGAATCAACTTCACAATTCATGCTGTCTTCTAAAATCTGTGTGCTTTCTGTAACAGAACCTCAGCTCTATTTGCTTTCACCTTTTTAACCTACTCTTTCCTTGCCTGTCCCTTAATCTTTTTACCATTTAATCTTCATATGCTGCAACTTGGATACAGGTTTCTTATGCAGGTCCAGAAAGTCTTGAAAAACGCTGAAACTGAAGTTGATAAGTTACACTTCATGAAATAGAGGTTAATAAAATATGGAAAATGCAGAAAGAATGGGGAAAGTGATGAAATGACTGTTCAGACTTGATGTGCATTATTTCCCATTTAATATAGCTGGTTTAGCCACAGCCTTTACACATGATATTTGCTACAGATTATTGATTCCAACTGTATTTTCTCTTCTTCTAGGTGGCACACCTGATTGAGAAGCAGGTGATCCCTCCATTCTGCAACCTGCTGACGGTGAAGGATGCCCAGGTTGTGCAGGTAGTTTTGGACGGCCTCAGCAACATCCTCAAGATGGCTGATGATGAGGCAGAAACCATTGCTAACTTCATTGAGGAGTGTGGGGGTGAGTTACACTGTCACGTTTATTTTATCTACAGTCACCATTTGTTATTCATGAGTTATTGGACGGTATACATCCTAAATGCTCTCCTTCCTCAGGCTTGGAGAAGATCGAGCAGCTGCAGAATCATGAAAATGAAGACATCTACAAACTGGCATATGAAATAATTGATCAGTTCTTCTCATCTGATGATGTAAGTGCAACAGTGTTATTTATGCTCCACTCATCTCTTTATTGACTTTTTAGCAACTTGATTGGACTTTTTAGCTTGCCAATACAGATCCTGTGCTAGAAATTTGAATGTTTTGGCTGATTTCATGTACCAGTATGACACATCACTTAAAAATAGTTACTATCAGCCATTACACAAAAATGTCCAAGATATAGTTTGATTTTCTCTATCAAAGACCTAATTTTGCTTTGATAATTAATACGTTAACATATTGGGGAAATTCAGCACTATTCGTACTGTATTTGACCTGTATCTACTTACAAGTCACTGCAATCGGTGTCCACTGGTGGATTGATATTAGCTACTACTGAAAAGGGTCAGCACTCAAAAATAGTCTTGATGAATTTACAAATGTGTCCCATTCATGCACACACCATACAGTTCAGCTACTTGCCTTCTTCAGTTGTGTACCTAGGGCTTATATTAGTGCAGAGATACTCATAGTGTCTGTTCAGTGCTCATGTCATGTTGCCTTGTCTGTCTGTCAGATTGATGAAGACACCAGCCTGGTCCCAGAGGCCATCCAGGGTGGAACTTATGGCTTTAACTCCACCAACGTGCCAGCCGAGGGATTCCAGTTCTAGAACGCACCTGGGGTATTCTGGAGTTTTGTTCACGATGCAGCACTCTGTTCAACATAAAAAATTAGGAGAGAAAGAGCGAGAGAGAGCGCGAGAGTGTGAGAGAAATTAGATCCATTGTGCTTGGCTCGTGGGATCCATGGCTGCATCTTATCTGAGAGAAAAATGTGTGGATTTCATTTGGCATTCCAGGGGAACCAGCCCAAATGAAGTTTGAGATGGCGAGTGGGTGCGAGTGAGAATGAGTGGCTACATGTTGCAAAAAAGCAAAACATCTACATCGAATGCGTTGAGAGACATGCCGACATAACTTCTGTGTTATTGGAGCTGTCGTCTACTAAAAACTGAAAACTACTTCAAATGACAACAAAAAAGCTCGATGTCAGCCCGGGGAGAACCAAGGACATCCGACAAAATCAAGAGATCTTGAAGTATCACAATACAACAAAATACAGCAGTAATCAACAATAACGGTAATTATGAACTGAGATGAACCATATCACAATTCTGCGGTCCTCCGACCAGAGAGGGCGCCACCCTCAATGTGCCCCTCCCCCAATCGGCCACGCTATCAGACATGTGTGTGAATGGACCCATTGTGTATGAATGTCTGGACTCAGTGCTGAGGAGCCAGGTTCATCTCCTCCAACAAGAGGCCCCAGTGGGAAGCCTCCCTCTCCCCCTCGTGGGCGGGGCCAGGAGTCCAGCTGCGCGTGTCGCATGTGCGAGAGAATGTACGGATGAGTGGGGTGTGCTTGGCAGCGTGCGTGTCTGGGAGTGTGCGAGACTGGGTGAGAACGCATGCAGAGAGGAAAAAAAATACAAATACAACAACTGAAGAGAAAAAAATCGAGAAACGCATTGACAGGAAAGAAAATCTGCCTTTGAAAGAGGCAGATCCTCAAATCCCTGAAAGGAAGAACTTTGGATATGAAAGAGAAAAAAAAGTCATCGTCATCACAAGGATTATTTTTTGTTTTGATTTATTGTTAAGTTAGTATTAATTGACACTGGACAATGCTATTGGCAGGTGTGGAGCAGCAGTGCATTGTATTAAGATGCATTTGGTGGCTTTTGGGCTTTTCTTTTTGCCTCCAGTGTGTTCCTTTTACTATATTTTTATTTTCCGCTTTTAGTTTCATTGCTTGTGTAAAGGTGATTGACGACGATCATATTCCACGCTCACACCAGAACCCTAACCTACACACCAGACATGGGCTTGATGCTGTGAAATCCTGACACCATCATTATTATCAACCAAATGACTTAAATGTTCCCCTAGCAAGGTTTCATTATTTTTACTTCGATTACAGCAAAATCACTGCTTTGCAGTATTGTTGCCATAGCTTTGACTTATCACAAGGGGAAATAAGAACAATGGCCATTTCACGTAGGTTTGTGAATCATAACATTTGCATGTACTAAACTATAGCACAGTTATTTTTTAGGGTATTTTAGTTTCTTTAGGCTATGGATACAGTGTAATTTTTATTTTTAAGTAAAACTGTGCTGTTTAAATGTTACATGTTTCCCCTTCCCTTACCCCTTTACTAGTTTCCGATTTGCAGAAAAATCTGAACAGTTTTGCACATGTTCTGCAAGTGAGGCCTGAAGTCTTTCTAAAGGTGTGTTGGTCGGTTTCATAAGTCTGACCTGCCAGCAGCCTCTATAATATGCATCATTCAACCACAATCTGTTTTATTTCTAGAGTAATCCATTGATGCTTTTTAGGAATAATTGAGAAAATAATGATTTTTTTGTTTTTGTTTTCAGGAGCAGCAGTAATAAATCTGCTCATGTATCTCAGCTAGACTAAGAGGGGGTTTAACTCCCTTGTCTCAAGGTTAAAGGGTCCCCCACATGTCAAACTGGAGTTGTCCTTCCTGATTTCTCCTTTAAAAAAACAAACAAAAAAAGAAAAAAAAGAAAACATAACCCATGAACAAGTTCGCTGTACCTTTAGTACCTTGCAAGTCCTTAGTCCCATGTTCCCTTTCCCCTTATACCAGTTAGGTGTCCCAGCTTACCCTCTCCCATTTGATTTGTGTTAACTTTGAAAACACTGTAGTAATGGATTACACTTTGTGGTCATAACCTTCTGTTGAACATAGGGGTATTTTTTTGCAGCATTCCTTGTTAGCAAAGATGTGGTTTCAAATCTAAAATTATGAAGTGAAAGAGAAAAAAGATGGTTTGCTCAACCTGTTGGGAGATAGACTACAAGATAGGTTGTCTTCGAGAAAATAAATAGTGAAACCCAAATCGAGAGGATTGTGTGTATGTGTGTGTGTGTGGTCTGTTGTGCATTTATTTGATTGATCCCCAAGACTCCCCATATCAGGCAATATGCAAGTCATCTGGTAGTGTCTGGCAACAGCGACCACAGCATTGGAAATCTCTGAATGCTGTGGTCACGCCTTATGTGTTTATGTTACAACGTGAGTCCTGTTTCCCTTTTCTTCGCTCTTTTACTTAACCTAACAGTCACATTTCATGTGTGCACAGGAGCAGGTTTTGTTTGTCTCAAAATTCAACCGTGTCTTCACTGTTGGGCAGCGCTCACTTAAACTTGTATTCAAATCGAGCGAACACGGAATCCGATTGGCCGAAGAAGCGACTTTCTCGCATGCGTACAACACGGAAAACAAATGATGCCTTCATCGGCTGTGGGATATATGGGTGCTGGGACGTATGCGGCGAATGCACGTGCCTATCATGTCAGTTTAGGAAAGTTGAAATTTTACCACATTCCAAGTGCAGAAACTCTGAAAATTACATGGAGTACCTCGAGTGGAGAAAGGGAACACGAAAGATACCAATACACGCGTGATACACATTTATCCTCTCTGTACTAAATAGCCTCATACTGCCTGATTTCTGAAATAAAACATAGCCAAATCCGTTCGGCTGTTCCACAGCCCATGTTAGTTTAAATCAAAAGCCACTAAGTGCGCAACAAGTCTGTATTACTCCTTGTTAAATCAGAAGTAGCAGCTTACTAGGAGCATTTGAAGGCAGCGTGAAGAGCAGGAAATGAAGGAACGGTCTGGACAGGCGTAGCGAACTCCGAGCAGACGGTGAGTTTTGAACTCAAGATCCCTCACATTTAAACATCTTATTTGATTGTGCCCGTTAGCAAGACACACACCAGCAATTATTATTAAAGATTTGTCGTTTGCAAGCCAGTGCAGAGAAACTTTTTTCCTCCAGCTTCTGGCTGGGTGTTTATAAATGCGGTAGGGTGGGTTTTCACCAGTCACATTGGCTGAAATAAGTCACAGCTGATGTGAACAAAGTGGCTGACAAAGTAGGAATCACAGTAGTAATGTACCGGCACTCGGGGCTACTGCTGGCGGATATAATTCCCTATACTCTTGGGAAATAAAAAACAACTATATGGATATGGTGCTATAATTCTGAATTATGTATCTTAACTGACGTATCAAATTATTTACCACCAAAACCACAAATTGAGCGTGTCCGTGACTGTAACGTATGTTAATTGTTTAGAACACTGCTAGGTTATAGTGGCGATAAACGTATTTAAGACAAGCTGACCTAGCTATTTATTTACAAAACAGTTTTTTAGCTTGTTAAACTGACATTGATTCAGTGTGGAGCAATACTTTTCTGAAAATTGTAAATATTTGCTTTGTTTGCCTTTAATGATAACCAACCTAAGGTTATGGCTCATCCAACGTTTTATTTGCAACTGCATTATAGGGGAACTTTATCCAACATGCGTAACTGATGTTACCTGCATCTTGGGATCATTATCTGTTTTAAATCTGGGCACCACAGTGGTGGCAGTTTGGAGCCACAGACAGATCAGGTTTTGGGATGGTTGCACAGTTGAGCAGCCCGTCTTATCACCAAGTGTGTATGTGTGTGTGGGGGCTGGTAAAAGGCCCCTATTGTCGCTGTGGAGCTGTCTGTAACAAGAGCAGAGGGCCCCTACATTCACAACAACACAGCAGAGATACGCAACAATACAGCTGAAAAATGGATTTTGCACATTTCCCCAAAGGTACTCCACCCATGTGTAGTGAATCATTCTGCGGTTTAAGTATTTTTGAGTATTCTTCAAGAGTGTTTTCTCTAATTAAATTTTACATTTACAGTTGGAGCAAGGGTGGTTTTGCTGCAAGGTGGCTTGCCAGCAATCAAAGCAGGTGCAACACGAATGTGTCCTACCAGATCTTCTTTACCCTAAACCATCTCCTGAGCCCGAGCCTGGCTCCCACCCTGCACCATGGATAATCTAGAGGAGGACCTGACGTGCTCAGTGTGCTACTCTATCTTCTCTGACCCTCGAGTTCTGCCGTGCTCACACACCTTCTGTAAGAACTGTCTGGACAATGTGCTCCAGGCCTCTGGCGACTACTCCACCTGGCGCCCACTCCGACTGAAATGCCCAAGCTGTCGCAGTGTGGTGGAGCTGCCCACATCTGGCTCTCTACCTGTCAACGTATCTCTGCGGGCCATCATTGAGAAAGTAGGAAAAAAACTTTCTGATCTGTTTAAATAACTGAAATATTTATGCTGTGAGTGTCTACCTGATGCATTTGGCTCAGTGTGAAAATAACATTTGCCAGTATTTTTCTGCTGCTTTGTTTTGTGCTTATCTGTCTGCATGTTTGCCTGTCCGTCTGCTGCCTCAGTACCAAATCCACAGCCAGCCGCAGCCCCCCTCTTGTACGGAGCACCTCAGGCAGCCCCTGAACATGTACTGTGTCCAGGATCGCCAGATGATCTGTGGGCTGTGTCTGACTGTAGGGAAGCACCAGGGCCACCACATTGATGACTTGCAGGCTGTTTTCATCAGGGAAAAGGAGACCCTGGCGCTCCTTCTGGAAAGACTCTCAGACCAGCGATGGGCACAGGTGGGGTGTTCCTGTCATTATGGCCAATTTTGAGTAGGGACAAAATCACTTGAAACATTTCTCAATAAGCCAATTTTGTTAGTTTTTCTGTTAGTGATCTATGGAAAACTCCATTTAACAAGAGACAATCTAATTTCACTTTGCAAAAACGTCTTCCATTGTACTAGCTGACTCACTGTACTCTCTGTATGTCAGATGTGTGAGTTGGGACAGCAGCTGGAGCAGGAGAAGTCCCGCTGTGAGAGCCTGGTAAGAAAGGACCAGGCAGCCGTCGAGCAGTTTTTTCAGAAACTGGAGCAGGTGCTGGCCCAGAAGAAGGACGCTTCTCTGGTGGCCCTGGATAATGCCAGTGCAGACATCTCCCGGACCTACGACCCGCTCATCCAGAGGGTAAAGGAGTTACAGGTGTGTCCCAGGGTTAAAGTAATTGTGGATGGCTTTATGTTGTTAAAATTGCTTCAAAAAGGGATGCTTACTGGTATAAAATAAGATTGTTTGTTTTGTTTTTTTTCCACGCTGCTGATGACTGTTCCCTTGGCTTCAGGAGGAACATTTGAACCTGGTGTCCTTGGGTTCATCTATAGACGAGGAGGACTCGCCCCTTGACTTCTTGGAGAACATGCATTTGTTCAGAGAGCGGGTGGAGGAGTTTCTTAAAACCCCTCTGCCCTCAGTCATAGCCCTCTCCATCACCTCGC
>OMKZ01010611.1:1109-14332 GCA_900302535.1 Neoniphon sammara | reverse complement strand
CTCTCCCCCTGCTACACTCTATGGGGGGGCTGCCTCCCGCCCCTCATTTACCCCCACCGCCTCCCCTATTCTCTGCTGGTAGGATGAACTCCAACAACTAACAGACTCTGTAGCATCGAAAGCACTTTGTTACTTTTGTTTGTTTTTGTTTTTGTTTTATTTTTTCCTTTAAGCTTAAAATTTTGAGAAAACTCCTGTAAAGGGAGAGTGATGCACCTCAGTGACATTTGCACGGAGGAAACAACTGCCATGTGAAACCTGTGGCTACGTGGGTTGGCCATCGGTTTCCACTGTTTAGCCTCGCAGTTTGAGCAAAGGCTAAACGGAGGCTTCTTGTGGCATATAAACACATACACCTACCACAATAAGAAATAGCTATTTTTTACTCTGTTCAACAATAGATAACCTCAGAGTCCAGTAGGACGCGTCGTCGCCGTGCTTCTCCTCATAAATCTCACAAGTCTGTTCTGGTTTCATTTTGGGATTTTCAGATGCCACACACACATCTACAGAGCCTTGCTCCATGCACAATGCATTGATTGTAGCATCTCTTACTGAATGGGAGCTAATGAACACTTCCTCTAAACCTTCAGTCATACAGGGGTCATCAAGTCGAATGAGAGCTGCTTTTGAGAACCACACTATGAAGAGAAACATGATTTATTTTTGATCATTCTCTGCCAAGATGTAGCGAGTGGTTCTGGTCTGACCCAGCAATAACCAAATGCTGATTTGTCTTTAAACATATACCTGTATATGGCGTTGCCAGTAACCAAATCCTGTTAGCTCACCTGCTATAGTTAGGTAATGTTATACAGCATTTATAATCAATCCTGCACCTTATCTTTAACCCTAGTGATATTTAAAATGTACTCTTTATTGTCTTCATTTTTTAAAATTGTGACAGTGTGTAATTTGTGGCACGTTATGTCGTTCGTAAGGATGTAAGAGAGGTTGTGACACGTAAGAGTCGACTGTGCAATGCAGCGTGGTGTTTGCGATGGTATGCGTGTGTGAGAAGTGGAGCGGAGGAGAGTGAAGGTGCTGTGGGAGGGAGGGATCCTCAGATCTACGCTCAGCCAACCACCGCTTGAGATTCCCCAAGCCAGGAGAAGAAATTATTTGTTGACTCTGATCTGTTGCTTACATTAAGCAATCATAGCAAGCTGCCCTCTCCTGTAGATCTGGCTTTGAGATGATATGGCACTTTTCTGTGACTTGTTAGTAAAACCTAATATACTCATACCTATATTTGTAGGTTTAAATCTTTGAAATTGTCAGATACTTGTCGATCTTGCTTAGTGTTACATAAATACAGCTTCTCTCCCGACTAAATCATTAAACCTGATCTGTGTAATTAGTTTGCAGAATACCAAGAGCATAAGGATAGAAATATTCACTTCAACCTGCCTTCGTAGCTGAATTAACTGTGTGCGTTTCATCATGATGTGACCCATAATGTTAAATGATAAGCACTGCATTATACACCTGTGTCTAATTCTCTTGAACAGCACTGGACAGTGATTATTATTGGCACACTAGAGCTCATCACTGATGGAGCTCATCACTAATATGTTGCTATTAACTAGTGTTTTTTTACTAAATAACTGTGATCTAACCAAGCTAAACAAAGTTAGGGACATACTGTATGTAAACCCCCCTTCGAAAATGTGTGGCTCTACATGCACTTTTGACAAATGTCTGTCACATTGACATTTAAATCTACTTTGAGGAGTAGAAGTGATAGAATTGTATACTTGTCAGAAAATCTCATGAATCTGATTATCCAATCAATTTTCTTATCCAAAAAGAGGCTCTGTGCACTAATGATGCACTCCCGCTCACTTTATCTATAGATAACCTAATTATAGTGTAGCATTAACTTGTAAATATTGTAAGATGTGTTCCTTGTTATTAATTCCCCATGTTTACATTTGGAGAGTCAATTGAATGTGCCCCCACACGTGTCTTGGCTGGTACTACCGAAAGTTGGAAGTTGTGGATAAGCTTTTGTAAATGTAATAAGCTGTTTAATGTTTTTGTTTATTTAAAAGAGAAGTTTAAGCACCTTAGTGTAGCCTATGTCTTAGCTCACCCCGGTTACATGCGTTTATAGTAATTGCCATGGTTAAATGGTAAGGGCCACAGAATTGATCAGCTGTCATTTGGTAATGGTACCTTTAATGCTTCTTTTTTTCTCAGTGTGTCAAACATGTTTTGTTCTTTGATTTGCTGCTTTTGTACAGGGTCCAGCTGGAGACTGTCCTTTAAATTAGAGTCTGGAGCTGTTGAACTGTTTGACTTTTGATTGAATATGTTTTGGCTGTGCTAAATTTAATGGAGCCTTATTGGACAATAAGCTCCATGGCCAGTCACCGCTGCCAGAAATGAGGAAAGCCCCTGCCACTAATACACTTATACAAATCACATAGTTGGAAAGGTTTGAAGAGGTAACTGCCAACATTTTATGCCTATCTAGGGCTTAATCTTGTCAGTGGTATATGTGGGCTTGAGAATGTTGACACAGCAAGGACTAAAGGCAACATGTCAATGTCACACAGCTGTAAGGACTGTTGCCCTCTTGTGACAATTTAATAAAATGCACTCTGTTGGAAATCCTACACAGTAGAAAGAAGAAACCGTCTGCTCAGTCTTCCCCTAATATGAAGGTCTGATAATGCTCTTTAGGGCACTTTATCATTCACAGTGTGTCTCTAGTTGTTATAGAAGAAGCCCACAGTATTATGGGATCAAAAGAAAAGCCTGAAATAATACATTCACCAAGTGTTTTCCTACTTGACTGTTTTGAAAAGCACTAGCCCGAGAGACAATATTAGGATATTGTGGTTATAGTTGAATCCATTGTGACAATTAATTGTATTTGCCTTATTCTTAGAGATGGAGAGGATATGTCATGGAATTGAATGTTTTTGATATGGATAGTGGTAGTAGATGATGGTAAAGGGAGGAGGAATAGTAGTTGATACTACTGATATATGCACTTTGAATTTGATTGCCACACTATTAACCCATAATGGGGACATGTATGCAGATACAAGTTGAACAATACACAGCATAGATCCATACTGGCAAAAAGGGTCATTTCCACACGTTCCAACATTTTCAGAAAACTCTGCACAGCCTGAATCCAAAGGCATACCATTTTGCATTTACATGTAACTTGTCTATTTTGATGGACAGTCATGATTAACAACATGTAAATCATAATCAGTTTCTCTGGTTTGTTTGGGTAAAGTTGCATAGAGACTGTGGCATGTCTGTGGCAATGCTGAGGTGGTGTGGCAGACCTTGGCCTGACCTGTGTTTTGCTACCTAGAATAACTTTGTGGACCATTTTGCTGTGGTGTGGCAAACTGTATGCCATGGAAAGCTCAGCTGTAAGGAATCGATAGACATCACTTTGCGGCTAAACTGGTGTTATTGTACAATATACCTGCCTTGCACTGTGCCCCTCATACAAGCTAAATACATACAAGCTATGGCTTTTTAATTGGTGTACATTTAACTTGCTACCATAATCAATATTCCAAGAGAAATGAGATTGAGCCATTTCCAGATTGGTCCTAATGGAAGTGCTGAGTATGTGATTGAGATATTGTGCTGTCTGAAAATATAAAGGCAAGTGTCCAGCAGTTGTATTGATTAATACAAAAGATATTGATTATTGTGAGCACTTTATTCTAGAGTTTGACCAATATGGGGTTTCAAAGGCCGATACTGATTCTCTTGAAGCTGCCAACAGTCATTATCTGCACTAATATTCAGTATCTTTAAATTTGACCTTTACCATGCCAAAAATTTCAGAAGAATCACACCAGTTCAGTCTCTCTGATAATTTTAGCAATTTTGGCAAGTTGTTAAAGTCTCTGAGAAAGCATTTAGTCTAACACTAAAAGTCTGATCTGAAATGCAGGAAACTACAAAAATTGTAGTAATCATGCATACTTGTGTGGAAACCGATCAAAATCTCACGTTAGAATCTTTTCAGGTTAAGAATGCCAAATTAACCAGTGTGGTATTAATCAGTCATGTAAGACACAGCTAAACATTGCATCGCTCTCACTGGATTTGAGGTGGATGACTGACTGTTGACAGATTTTTTAATTAAAAGGCAGTATTGTTACACTATATGGCAGTATATCATTATATCGGTCTTACCCTACTCTGTACACTCATCAAGTACGTAGCATAGCACTCAAATGAAGTGTAGAGAATGGTCATGCTATAAAAGACTAAATCCACCCTAAAGCAGAGTTTGTAGATTAATCCTTTGTTTTGGATTATTTAGTGAACAAGTCTTGCCTAAGTCTAGGAGCAGAGGCAGTAAGACTCATCTGTGACAACATCAAGTAACACTTTATTGAGCTGTGCATTGACAATGTATCAGAGAATTGTGGATGCAGACAGTACCTAAATCACAGATAAAGAATTTAAAATTGTCATTTCTGTTTTAGTGTGGACTTTTAATTTTAATGTTCTACTGTTAAATGGCAGTAAAACCGAGCTTCTATTAATTGAGAAGGGAAATTTTGCACAGTGTGTCCTATCTTCTAGGCAGGTAGGCTTTATGTTGTCTTGTAAGTAGCCAAATTCTCCTTTACTGAGGCTTGCAGCCAAAGGCTTGTATTAGATTACACAAAGGTGGACCTGCCCTTGTCCTTAAATGAGGGTATGTTGGTGATTAAGTGGTTGCTTAGCTACCATAGAGATTGTGCATTCTGCATTGCACCTAAAGCAAATGTTTGTCACGTAATGAAACATTGAGAATGGAAGTTGGTTCGAAGCAAAGGGGACTGCTGAGTCGGGTCCCTTCTGGGACTTGCACTTCTTTGGTTCAGCTGCTAGAGCAGACGTGATTTATCCAATAGGATTTGATTCTGTGGCCTTCTTCAGCTTGAAAAAAATAAGTGTTGGGAATCTAAACCTTGCTATCTTTTTTTTAGTAGTGCTTACTAATGTTCCACAAGGATGGTGGAGAGAAAGTATGTGTGTAAAGAAATGTGTTACTCTGCAGCCCTATTTGGACGGGATAAGTTTTCCAAACGACACTTCAGTTTTAATTACCGACATAGGATGTCTGTAATTTCATGTACCCATTTGGACAGGATTAGAACCTCTGTAATTTCTCTCTGATATTACAGAGATGGGAGTGGCTACCTGAAGCTGTCAGTGCAGTTGCACATCTCATCAGCTTGCAATGCTGCTCTCTCTCTCTGTATTTCTTTCTTTCTTTCTTTTTTTTTCTTTTACATCTGAGGATAGGCTCACCTGTTAGGAGGCTCCGTATGCCAGATAAATCTAAATACCAACAGAGTGTGGGAGCAGTAAACAGCAGTGTAAACAGATGTTTCAGTAAAAAACACATCATTTCACTGCAATACAAAGCAATATTAAATCCATTCAGACCCCTGATAAATTTATTTATCAGGTGTTTGATGAAAAACAGTAGGTAATTTGCCCTGTAATTATCACCAAGGTCGTCCGTAAAAAACAGACAGGGTCAATTCAGACAGGATTAAAATCATTCAGGATGTCGTAATACACAAAATTACCTGATGTCCCCCTGTAAAACTAATCCCATCCGGATTGGGCTTTTGAAGAGAGCGAACTGTTTTTTTTGTCAGAATGGCGTAACAGTTTTGTTTTAATCTGCCCTAATTTTAGGTGCAGACTCGAATATGAAATTGGATAAAGTTGTTGGTTATTTTGCATGTGAAAGTTTGGTTAGCTGTTCTAATAAGAATCTTGTTGGATGGTGACTTCTCCCCTTTTGGGTAAAGACATATGTGGTAACCATAGACACCAATGCCATAGTTCAAAAATGTATTAGAATTATCCATATACCCTCTACATTTCACATACTTACTCATATTGCAGCTGTGTTAAAAAAAATCATAATGTGTACTGTTATTTGCTGATTCTCTACTTTATAATGTAAACACAATGTCTTAGTTAACTCTGGTGTACAAAGACCATGTGTAGGCAGTAGTTGTCAGCTATTTAAAAAATACTAAAACAATACAAGGACAATAGTGTCTAGAGGTGCTAATAACATTAGACTGTATTTTCTGTCTTTTATTGTATTATTGACTAGTGTTTACTGTCTGTAACACAGCAGAGCGTAATGAAATCATTTCAATATTAAACAGTATAGATATATTATTGCAAATATACATGTGTGCTGTGTATTTGTTTCTGTGAAGAGAGTGAATCAAACGTTACTGTTCTTTTCTACCTGATCAGGTTACCAAGTACTGAGATCTAAGGGCAGCTACATAATGACTTTGCTGCCATCCACTGGGAAATGTAAGTTCATGCTGCCATTTGCACTGCTGTCATATTGGTGAATTCTCCGAGATCATCCTGGCAGTTTTTGAATGAAGACACATCGCTGAATGTTATTCCACACAGTGCAAAAAAAGGTTTATTAGACTCTAGGCTGTTTACATTTCACAGTTTCAACCAATTAAAAGCTTTCAAACACTTAGATATAAAAATGTGATCAAACAAGACAGAAAATAATTCATTTTAAGGCAGTGCCACACTTTTAGAACACAATTAGGACAAATAAAACTATGTAAAATAAAACCAACTGGTATTTGTTACAGCTGACAAAACAAAGAACCTCAAACACACTAAGGTGATGTTTCCACACAGTTCATGAATGTTTGTTGTCATTTGGGGTTAAAACCATCTGCTAAAATACTTGTTATTTACTACTTCTTAACACGGTATAAAAATGTGTTGAAACACCACTTTTGCCTGTCATCTCATCTTCTAGCACTTGATGATGTTCCCTATGCATTTCTGTTACATCGAGTCAATCACATGGTATGTGAGCACCGACGCATGTTAAAATGCCATGTTATATTAATGAGAAAGTGATGTAGTTGGTAACTACAGCCTTATAGAGAAGGACGATGGTGCGTGCTGCATAAAGAAATGCAAATATAAGGAACATCATTGGCTGAATTGAAGACGAGATGTTAGGGCAAAAATGGTGCTTCAATGTGTATTTTTACCGTGTTAAGAGGTAATGATTGGCTTTGTGTTGCAAGATGATTTTTGTCCCACCAGCCTTCCATACTTCGGACTCTTGTGAATCTGAGCCTGGTTGTTCTTATCCTCCTCCTTGTTGAAGTACTGTGGGCTCCAGTTAACCAGCATGCACTCCAAACAGGGACTACAGGGGTTGTTACATCTTGGTGAGATGTAGGGTGTTGAGCCGTACCCCCAGAATAGTGGCCCCTGAAGCGTACTTGATTTCTCTGAGGATCCCACTCCACTCCCTTTCATTCTCATTGTACCTGCAGAGGTAAACAGACTTGTCATTGAAGGCAAAACTGGGACACTGATTGACCAGTCTGTCCTCAAATATACAAAGATTGACACTAATTCATGGCCAGAAAGGATGCTATAACAATTTGTGGCTCATTTTCCACTCACCTCCAGATGTCATTCATCTCTTTTGGGACAAACTCGTCGCTGTTCTCTACAGGCATCATGGCAAAACCACCTACAGCATATAGTGAGCCACCCATAGACACCAGGCTCAGAGAGCTACGCTCCTGGGGAAACTCAAAAAAGTCTGACCACCTGAAACATATAAAGGCACACTAAAGTAAGATACAATAAACTTCACAAAGACTGAAAAAGATTGGTCAGGAATGGAATATTCCTGACATCCACATTCACTCATGGCAAATGTTGAAGAACTCACTTGTTGGTAGTGATGTCGTATACCTCCATAGTGTTGGTCAGGCCATTGTCAGTGACTCCAGCTGCCACATAAATCTTGCCCTTGTGCACAGTGGCTCCAAATAATGAGCGTGCAGTCTTCATAGGAGCCAGCTCCTTCCATTCAAAACGCTTGGCGTCATACGCACACATTCTCTTCAAGCAGTTCCTTTGCACAGGAGAGTCACAGTATCAGGTAATAGCTCCTCTAAGGTCTGACATGCCTCAGTGGTTTCTTTACTTTACTTATATAAAGTGAAAACGAGAGGGGAAGAAATCTGCACTGGACAGATATTGCTTTGAAGGATTGAGCTTTCACACTAACCAAGGATGGATATTAATGTTTTGTTCACACTGTATACTCACTTGTTGTCTTCCTTTCCTCCAATTATGTAAACAACATCATTGTGGGACACAGTTGCATGTCCATAGACTGCATAGGGAATTGGGTCTGACTCACTCCATTTTAAAGATCTAGGAATGAAAGATAAAGGTCCTTGTGAAGAGACAACATAAATCCACTTCTATTTGAGCAGATTGTATTTCCTTTATTATAAATACACATATAGCCTATATAGTGCACCAGCATTATGGCAAGTGACAAAAACCACCAGGACATTACAGCTTGTCTTCAGATCTCTGTCATAAAATTGAAACCTTGTGGGTTGTTTTCAAACCAAGATGAAAGTTTCAAAAAATAAAAAAAAGAAAAGAAATTCTGCCTGCTGTTAATGGAAGCCATAGGCATTAAAGTAGGCCTACTTGGGATCAAAAATATAAGAACACAATGTGAATTCATATGCAAAGAATTGGATCCCTGCACTTACAATTCAATCCTGATCACTGTAGCTCATCAAACTATGAAAACATGAACTTGAACCTGTACTCACTGTCTGTCATAGACCAGAACAGAATCCAGTGTGCGATCCTGATCCTTCAGTTCCTTCCCTCCCAACACAAAGATGGAGTTCTCAGCCTCAGCCAGCCCAAAAAGGAAGCGGGGGGACGGGATGGGAGGCATCCCCAGCCAATCAGCACTGACCGGGTCATACTGAGGAGTCAAACATTTGTGAATGGGAGGTGTCTACACGCAGTATACACACTGTAGAGCATGCATGTAGACACCAGCACATGAACACAGATGTACATATAAACACAACATACACTCAGAGGGGTAAATGCCAGTATCGAGCAAGTATCTAGCATGTGGGGGCATGTCGTCATTTTTATATCATATGCTTTATCATGTCTTAATTTCTAATAATTTTAACAAAACCCTTGTCATTTTGTTAATTGTACATTTGCAGAGATACTGCAGTCCTTGTATTAGTAAAGTATCCATGAATAGGCATGCCAAAATGAATTTTTTTTTTTTTAGTTAGTAGTTTATTTGGATCACGTGGTCATACCTCTCACTTTCGATCAGTACTGTTACCCTAGGATAGCTTTATTTAGACCCACACTTACCTGTAGGAAGTATGCACTCAGTGGGTCTTCCTTGTTCTGTTCGTCAAAGAATAATCCTCCTGCTACAAAAATCTGATGCTCCTTGGTGACCAGGCTGGCGTGGTTCTTTGGAATCTGTGTGGACAGCGATGCTAAAAAGCAGTCATTTCCTGCGGGGTCATATGCCACCGCACCTGTGTCATTCACCATGAACATCAAGTCCCTGAGGAACATGCCAAATCGCAGGTTATCATTGAGGATGCCGGGAAGAAGAGCTTCTTCCTCCTCTTCTTCTGCATTCTCACCATCTTTCTCTGTTCCACCTTCCTCTGTTGTCTTTGTCTCTTTCTTACTTTTGTTTTTTTTTAATTCTGGCAGTTTCCCAGCACGAGCATCCCTAACCTGCTGCAGTTTCGGCTGTATCTCAGGATTGGAGGAGATTAGTTTGTGTTTCTCCACCTTTTCTGTTAGGTAGTCATCGGTTACCAGACACAGGCGAACACAATCCAGAAGACCTGGCAGGTCCTTCTCTCTATTCTCTGTGTCATGGGACACCCACTTCATCAACGCCTCAAACACTGTCTCTTCTGTCTCTACATTCAGTGTGTCAGATGTTAAGATGGCTGCCAACTCACTGGGGCCCAGCTGGAGGAAGTCCTCGTCTCTGGCGATGAGCTGGAAGCGCTCACAGGCGTAGTTCCGGGCAGAGACGGCCAACCTGGGGCAGTCCAGCATCAGGCCCAGCCTGAAGATAGCCAGGCAGTTGCTAAGGCTCAGTCGCTTCTGGAGGAAAGAGACACATACAGTGAAAATAGAAGGGATCTGGAACATATTGGCCACAGCAAAGATGTCCTGAACGTTCTGCTCAGTCACGTTGATGTTGGAGGTGTAGAGGTACTTGAGGATCAGGCCCATGACGCCTGGCTCCACATCCTCCAAGACAATCTCTCTCTTTTTGCTCTCCTCCAGATCAGACAGAAAGATGGCCCGGAAGTAGGAGCTGCAGGCACACAGGACCAGTCTGTGGCAGGGGAACTCCTTGTCTTTGATCTTCAGGACACAGTCAACAAGCTTGTCATTCTCTAGCAGGTCATACAGGCCATCCTGGAGCAACGTCTGCTGGTACATCCTGGGCTCGTCAATAGGGTTTATAGGTAGAGCCATTGTTCCTGGCAGGGGGAGGATTGTGGTCACGAGGCAAGGTTGAAGAAGCCTTCCTGTGGCTGCAAATCAGTCAGAAGTTGGGGATTCTTGTCTCTTTGAGGTTCTTCTTTCTACAGCAGGGTTCAGGCTCTGTGACTTTTTAGCCTGGAAAGAGGAGGCAGAGGCGCAATCAGTCTGCTAATAGCCCACACCAGCTGAACCCCAGGACAGCCCACTTCCTCAGCTGTCCTGTCCCTTCAACTGGGCTCCAACTGGAAGGTTATTTATAGGCTGAGCGCTTGGTGTGGAGCTATTTACTCCATTCTGGAACATGCGAAATGCCATATCCACTCTTCATCCCCTCTCCCACCCCATGCCCCCTCCACTCCCACCATCCCCAGAAACCTCTACTCACTCACACCCACCCTCAGACAGCTGACACATTGCTTCATGGGAAATTTGTCCTTCCTGAGTCACGGCAAACTCTGCTGTAGACCCCTCAGGAGAGTGCCCCCTGGTGGTCTTTTGTGACTAAGTCATCATACTAACAGGAAAATGTTCTCATTCTTTCTATTCGTTGTTATATCATTACATTATATTTACATATTAATATGGAACACATTTTATGAATAGTTCTAAACCTGAAAAACTATATCTGAAACTGAACTGAAATATCAAAACATTTAATATTATACAAACATTGTGATATGGTTGCTGATTGTTTTGTTTTTTCCCCAATGTATATTTAGCCTGTGTTGGCATTGGATTCAGAGTATTTTCCAGACCTTAATAAACACCTTTTATCACACTATTCAAGTCCATACACTGTTTTGGCATAGGTGTGACCAGAGCCATTCCAGTGGACTGTGTTCAAAGTGTTTCCAGTGTGGATGCATTGAACAGGAATCAGGCTCCCAACTGCTTACGTAACTCTACAGAAATACCTCATACCAAATAGCATTTAAAGACTAGACACACACACTGACTCAGACATATTTATAGCAGAAAAAGCCCCTCTCATCATCCAGCTAATTCAAACAGTACCGTCAGAGGGCATGAGTTCAGTAATTCTTCAGTAATTTTTTTCTCCTTTGTCCCTACTTATTAATGCCAACATGATAAACATCTTGCAAAAGAATGCTCACTTCTTCCCTTAACCTGCATTATGATAAAATTTATTAAAATGAGGCAAAATGTAACAATTTGAACAATTATAGTAGCAGTTTATTTTTGTATTGTTTATATTGTTTGTTCATTGATTTGGAGTTTCAAAGTAATGGGATTTATTTCTGACAACGCTACAGTGTTATTGCCCAGTGTAAGAGTAGGTTTTCATAAAATAGATGGTTTTCATAAAACCATTAAGGCACATAAAATCAACCAATAGTGCAATAGGCTGCAGCATATTGGTCTACAGTACATTATATTTCATAAAATAAAGGTCTATGTGCTTCCTTTAAGTCTTTTCTTTCCATCTTGATTCTGTCTTAAAATGGTGGTTAGGCTTATTTACAATCAAGACAGTTTTTATACATCAGCAGAAACAGAGACCCTGTTTAATTTTTTTCTTGGCTTCATTCTAGCACTGTGATATGAACAGGATATATCTCCAATATAAATCATACTGAGTACAGCTAAAATTGCATTGCCTATTGCTATCTTCTCATCTGTGCAATATGGCAGAAACTATGACTCAGAGAGACATGTTTAACATTATGCTGAGACATCTGACAGGCGTTAAAACTTCGACGTCCAATCTCTACTCTGCTTTTTCCTTGCCGGGCTCTACAACTGGCTGAGCAGCAGAGGGTGTGGCCGCAGTGGTGACTGTGCTGCTGACAGTGGAGGGAGGGATGGGTGGAGGGACAGGGGTAGGAGGGATAGGATCAGGGTCATCGATAAGGGCCTGTCTCCTTTCTCTCTCCTTTATCACTTGAATCAAGCAGTAGGTCACGAACATGACGATGATGGTGGTAATGGGAAAGCCTGGGAAAGAAAGGGCACACAAGGCGTCACCTTTAAAACTATCGATCTAAGACTTTAACCAAAAAACAATCAAAACAAACAAACAATACAAACAAAAAAGGAGGAGTGGTGCATTGAACAGGACAGGTGCTCTTTAAATGTTTTTTAATCTGTCATTGCCATGTGAAATAAAGGCAATTGTTTGACTGAGACAGAGTGAACTGACATTTTCTTGCTAGGAACTATGGGTTTTGACTGGATCTTGATGAATATTTAAAAAGACTTCCCATGCATTTGTCTTATCGTAACAAAATTGATCACCTTTGAGAAGCAGTCGTTTGGCTACCAACTTGGCAAAGTCCAAACTGTTCAAGGCCAGGATGTTGTACAACACAATGGTCCAGAAGTTGAACGTATTGAAGATGGCTCTTATCCGGCGAGACATTCCTTCTGACATTGCCATCTGTGAGGAATATATCAACCATATCGGATTCATACACCAGATTCAATTCAATAAACAAAAAAGTTCTTTTTATCTATATCCTAAAGACAACTTTCAGCAACCAACCTCAAAGGAAGCAAAAGGCTCCATGGTGAAGAACTTGGCGGTCCACAGCTCAAAGTTGAGGCCAAAACAGTTAAAGAAAGCCCAGATCAGCACCACCTCGCAGGGTCCCAGCCAGAGGATGGTGACGCCAAAGGTGCACAGTGTGGCCACCAGCTCCTCCAGCACACTGTCATGCTTTCCTCCCAGGTAATCATACACATACCTATGGGAAATGACACAGGTCTCTGGGATGGTATGCATTATAATCTGTTGTATCAGCATATCTAAATTTATCTGTATTAATAAAACTCAGATTTAAAGGAACAATTCCCCCAAAATACAAAAAAAAAAAAAAAATGCCCCT
>OMKZ01010600.1:1492-17644 GCA_900302535.1 Neoniphon sammara | reverse complement strand
ACAAATAGATGTTACATAGCTACAGTAGTTAGGTATCTTTGTGAATGGAGTCAGGCTTCAGGGACTCAAACACAATCACATTATGATTTGGCGAGGAGTTTTAAATAAATGTTTAAGAAATGTGATTTCAGTGGTCAGTGAAAAAGGTCAGTGCTCCTGCCAACAAGGTTTGAATTATTTGAAATGGAGGCACACAATCTCTATCATTCCTTGTTCTGCTGGTGAATGAACAAGAACATTTCTTTCTAAGCTGGCGACTGCTTCTCATTAATGAACAATCAGTCACAGCATGTCCAGCTACAAAGCAATTAAGACAACAACCCCTCATGTTTAGTCTGGCAAGTGCTCTGCAGGCATCCTTTGGGTATGGCAAGGTGTGACACTTGCCAAGCCTTAGGCGAAGTGAGTCTAAATTTGGTCTTTGGTTGTTGTTGTTGTTTTTTTTTTAAGTATAGTGGAGAGTAAAGATCAAGGAAAAACTGAATCAGTGTGGAAGCTACGTATAGAAGTAAACAAAATTAAATTAGGGGAGCATCAAGGACAATGTTTCCTCTAAGCTGTACGCATCTGCGCAAGATAATTTAGCGAGCTGTGTTTCTCATCAGTCAGTGCTCCACTTGACCTCAGAAATTTTGTCAGTACAAGCAGGTATCACAGTTTTGCTTGCATGAAAGGGACTTTGCAGTAGTGCATTGACAGCGCTCCTCTGCAACACTCTCTTGCCTCAGAGAATGATGCTGATCAGGCCTTTTGAAACACTAGCCAAGATAAATGGCAATGCCCCTCCCTCCCCCAGCCAAGGACTCATTTGCAGTAGTAAAAAAAAGATAGCCACAATCAAGGGTTAAAATTAAACTGACAGCAAGATGTAGTACAATGTAGTCCCCAATCACAGCTCTCTGCATTTACCGATAGTAGGCCACACACAATGCCATTCGTATGGTGACAGGGCACCTCCACCCGCTTTGCACATTTGCATGTCATTAGAGGCACAGTCAGAAACCTTCCTGGCTGTGCTGAGAAAATGGCGGTCACATGCACTAGTGTTGGCTGATTAGCGCCTTTTATCTTCTGCCGAGCGGGGGAAACAGACATTCTCCCTAACCTCGGGGGCTGTCAAGCCAAGAATGGATCAGAACCTTTTTCTTCCACAATTATGAGCTGAGAAAACTTTCATTTTATCATATTGTAGCAAAATGCACAACCACTCAACAGCTAGTGCTGACAAGAGTTAGATTCAATGGGAAATTACAAAAGTTTAAAAGTTCAAATCCATGCTAATTTGCCAAGTTTACAAATGATTATTTTCGCACTTAGGTCTATTCAGTTTACATTCATTAGGCCAAGCTTCTGGCCTTCAAGACCCTCATCAGAATGCAAACCGCATAAATATAAGTGTGCGGATGATTTCTTTTCACTGTGAATTTTATTGGCTATTCAACACCTCAACGAAGACTTTCTCATGCAAGATATTATTTTTTTAAAGACCCTTTGCTGGAAAGGTTTAGACAAAAGCATAATTATCCTCATTCATTTGTAAGATGAAATTCATGAGAATTTATTAGATCAGATGCACAGACACTGGAGACTTTCAAAGGTTGTTTCTTCATAGACAATTATCTTTTTCTCTCTCTCTCCCTCCAGGCCCATCCAGGCAGAGCCCACTTCTAATCACCCTCAGTGGTAACTACTCCAGCCCGCTGAGTATCACCAGCTCCAGCAACAAGGTCTATCTGCACTGGTCCTTTGACCACACCACCAGCCACAAGGGCTTCCGAATACGCTACTCAGGTCAGTGAGGAGGAGGGATGTACTAACACAATCCTCAGAAATAAAATTATCTATTATAAAATGAGGTCACAGCCTTCCATTTCAGATCAATTTATTGGAGGAATTTGAAGTCTGTCGCTCACGGACACCTTTGTTAGATTTCATCAGAGGTATTTGCGGTTTATTGTGTCAACCAGACCAACATTTGGAGTGCCAACTGCAGCAGAAATGACTAGAAATACGATCCATCTCCATGACAACCTAACGGGGGCGGTAGGCATCTGCAGCACTCCCCTCCGTGCAGCACAGGCCTGGGAATTAGTAAATGCTGTTGCTTGCACTGGTTATTATTTTTCTGTTTTGTCCTGCTCCCATGAAGGATCTGTTGGTATACGACACCTGCATAACTCGCTATGAATTATGACTGTGTAAATATTTAAAAGGCTCCCTCCGTCCCGTATCAACACCACTCAGCCAGATTGACTAATCGTCTCTCTCCTCCTCTCAGTGGAGCCCTCCGTCTCCCCAACCGGATGTTCTGTCGTTCCTCTGCCTTTTTCCCCCCCCCTGTGCCTGTTTTACATTTTTTTCTCTTGGCTGTGATGAATTTTGCCATAGCAGGCTAAGTGACAGACGGGCTAAGTGACGGCTGAGAACCCACAAGTTGCTATGGCCAATATGGAGATGCCTTCTGTAGTACCTTGGTGGCGAGGAAGAAACAGATGGCGCCGGCAGATCCAATGTCTTCGGCTGTGTTCTTCACCAATCCATCTTTTGTCTCCACGGGCCAGTCTTCCATCACCAGCTAGCCACCGTCTCCTCTAGCACCCCCCATGTCAAATTTCCATTCTTTCTACCCATTTGTGGTTCCTAGACTTACTGCTTCCACTCTCTGTTTCTCTCATTTGGATGCATTCATCTTTCCTATCCTTTCAACCTCAGTCAACTCGCCGCCTGCTTGTCTGTCACTGTCTATACTGTCTGTTTCTGTCTACACGTCCCTCCCCCTCTCTCTCTCTCTCTCTCTCTCTCTCTGTATCTCTCCATCGTTTTCCATATCTCCCTTTCCCGCCCTCTCTCTCATCCTCCCTGTCTAATATCCATTCCAATCCAGTCACCTGCCCATGTAGATCTGATTTCTCTGAGCTGGAGGGCTGATTGCAGCGGGACAAGCCGTGCTCCATAACTGGCAGAGGGAGAGACAGAGCAGGGAATAGAGAGAGAGAGAGGCAAATGAGTTAGACACAGATAGAAGTGAAGAATTGAGCTTGTGCTCAAGGGTGGCTCAGGAGCCGCCAGTCATGGTGACTGACAGGAGAAGGCCTTGCCAAGGAACATAGCTCTGCCTGTGTATTAAATATCACTGGGTATAAACACTGAGTTTGTGTGCGCTCTAACCTTACCCTCATGGCCATGAAGGAGGACAGTAATGAGAATTAATCCCTTGGTGGTTGCCAGGACCGACTCCCCGCCCTTGAAACTTGAGCTGAACACTACATTTCCCAAAATTACCTGAAAGTCCTGAACTACACTGCAATCTAGAGCCTGCTAAGAAATGTATCTCATGTCTTTCGTAGTGGATCTAAGAGTTAAAATTCCTCACTCATTCCCCCTTATCTGGCATCTCCTTCGGTGCCACAAAATGGTCCGTTGGCTCAGATGAAAAGTCTCACGTTCCCTGCCTCACCGGAACAATTTGAGCGAGACAGCAACATCTCATAAATGCTGAATATATATCACACGGTTAACACGGCTGTAACTTTTTATACCATAAGGGAGTCCTATCTGATCGTCTGCGTGGTGCTAAAAATTCCCTCTAACCCGAAAGGAGAGGGAACTTTCACTGCCGGATGTGGGTGGTTTGAGCCGAAATTTGCATTTTTATAGAGATGTAATGTGGTCATAGCGATTAAGTGTAATGGATGATACGCTTTTTTTGTGTCCTTGGTCCACTTCCATCCTAATCTCCCCCTACACTCAGCGCCACTTGCCACGTCACAGAGCCCCGTGCCGTTACACTAGGATGTTATCTTAAATCTTGTCACAATGGGTGTTCTTGCTTTCCTTTCCCTCTAGAAGTCCCCTTATCCATCTGCAGGTGTGTGTGCGTCTCTATGTTTTTGTGTGTGCTGACGTCATGTTATTGTGAGATCTCAGTGCAGAGTGCTACGCAGGCCCAGTTTTTCATTCTCAGGAAAACACCAGACCTGTTGCTGGCAACACTTGTGGATGATATATTATTATTGCAGCCACCTATTTAGCCAACAAACAAAAACAGATACATTGTTCCTTTTATTGTATATCCATCACTTTTATGATCTCCCTCTGTTGCCGCTGACGAGGTCCTGTTTCCGCTTTGCAGAACATTTAGTTTCCTTTAATCAATTTCCCTTGTCTCTGGTCTGCAGTTTTTGCCTTAAAGAGATTGCAGTGTAGCGCCTTGCATTAATACACATCCCTCTTCACCACGCCAGGCGTAGAAGACAGATGTAAAGGAGATCTGGGGCTCCGATGCTATTAAAGGCACATTAATCACTCACCTCCTGAAATAACAACTTGCATCATCTTGCATCATTATCTTGTTTCTATGCTTGTTTTGCAAAATGTATATTTAGAATCATGTTTGTTTATAGTTTTACCTGTTTTTTTTCTGTGTTTTCACAGCGGCCTACTGCAGCCCTCCAAGCAACCCTGTAAATGGCACGGTGCACAGTCTGACAGGCACTAAGCTGGGCAGCACCCTGCGCTTCAGCTGCGATCAGGGCTTCCGGCTCATTGGCCAGAGCAGTGCCACCTGCACCCGGACCCCACAGGGGATCTACCAGTGGAATGCACCAGTACCACTTTGCCAAGGTGAGGGCCCCTTCCATAGCCAAGAGCCATGTGGTATGGCGGGGGAGTGGAATTGGTAAGAAAACATGGGCACAGGAACAGGTGACCCAAGAGAACGATCCCACTCCCACCCTCCCAAAAAGCCATAGCAAAACTTTTGCTTGGCCTGTAAAATGTTTTACAGCTTCTTTCAGTGCATGCATTTGCATCAGAAGTGAACACATAAAAATAGGTGATTTTTTTTTCCTTACAATAAGTGAGACAAATCTGCTTTGTGAAATCATTTGGGGTGGGATAATTTCAACTTGTTTCAAGACTTTTCTTTAATTGTCTTGATACTGCTGGAGTAATCATTTCAAGAAATTGTCACAATCCCCAGACGAATGACTGCATTTTCTAAGTGTAGTGTATATTCAAGGTTGATTTCAAGTGACAGTGTGCCGTCAGCAATAGTCTCTGAGACCTTTGCGTGTTTCAAGGAAGCCAGCGTACACCGTTCTCCAGGAAGTGCTAGATAATATAATTCTGCATTACATTAATGATACCTGAATGACCCAAACTGCATTGTATGATGGGTTAGTGTTGTTTGCTATTTTGACATTCATTTGCTCCCCCCAGTACTCACTTTTGTTTGAAAAGATTCATTCCAATGGCATGATGCCATGAATAAAAATTGCAATAACCTGCTTTCAACTGGATGACACCATAAATGTTTAAATTGTAATGATATGAGAATGAATGAAGCTCATATCTAATGAGAAAAAGGTGAACTGAATTGAGTTTATAAGTGCTTTTGTATACAAAAAAAACATTTTTATAGATTATACAACAATGCCACAGTGCCGTTGTGCAGTTAAAATTGTGCTCAATGATTTTCAATGTTGTATTTTTTTTTTCTTTTTCCTGCTCCTCCTCCTGTTTTTGTGTAGTTTTTTTTTATGTGCATTCTTTCGCAAAAGCATGAAAACCCAAAGCTCCACAGCCATAGTCTAGTTTTCAATCATCCATATTAACATCTCAGGTGGAAACTGAGAGCAGGGGGGGGGGCAGCCATTCAGTGCCTGGTTAAGTCTACAGAAGGTGTAATCTCCACAATGAATAACATGCACTCTCTCCAGACATAAGTGTTTACCATTGTGCAGATGGAGGGCCCTAGTTAATGTTTACTGCACAACAATGCTGGCTGTGGGAGTGCATTTGTACTGAGAGCCCACTGTTAGCTGGGCACTGTGTATACAGAGATGGTTATTACTGAGCACTTTGCTACCTGAGCATTCTGTGTTGGTTTGCCTCAGGGCAAAGTGAACCTTTCCATGTCTGCTTTAATCTGGATGTGCTAAATCTCACATTGATGGGTAAAAAAAAAACGAAAAAAAACCTCACATCCCGCACCGTTCTTACAATCTCCCTCTTTCCTGCACCAGTCATGTCATGTGGAATGCCAGTGCCTCCGGTCAATGGCAGTATTGTGGGGCAGGACTTCACTTTGGGAGCCAGGGCCATGTACCAGTGTAACCCCGGCTTCCGCCTGGCTGGTCCCATCACCACCTCAGTGGTCTGTCAAGAATCTGGAAGGTGGAGCCCCATCGAAGCTCCACCCAGATGCATACGTGAGTATTTCTGACTCTCTATTTTCAACAGAAAAAGAAAAAAAAATACACTTTGACTCTATTTTGGAATTGATGAATGCAAAAAAAAAAAAAAAATCATAGCCACATATCTACAGTATGTTTACATGTGTTCTTGTATTTTGGGATTTCTGAAGTTTTAAATGCTCTAGTACTTTGGGTTCAGAGTAGTCCTGCAGGATCATTTCAGATTAAAACTCAGTTTTCATACTTGGAGTAATAAATCCCCAACATAGTTTGCAGCCCCAAGCAGCTAAACCAGATTACTGTTCGACTCACTGCTAAGTTGGTGTCATGTATTACTTTGGGAACAACTTATTCAAGAATCAAGCGTTTAAATCTTAATATAACCTGGGTATCAGAATATCTTAAAGTATATCTTAAACATGATGGTGAAAGCAACATACTCATCTACGTATTTGATCTGATGTTGTTTGTTTTACCTCTGACCTTCCAGCGGTGACCTGCCCTGACATTGGCCACTCAGCCGTGGATCATGGGAGGTGGAGGCTGATCTATGGGACTCAGAACCAATATGACGCTATTATGATGCTTGTATGTGACCCAGGATATTACTATAGGGGTCAAAGGATCATCCGCTGCCAGGCCAACAGCACCTGGAACTACCCGGATCCTCGCCCAGCCTGTGAGAGTGAGTAAAAAAATAAAAAAACTTCCCATGATGCAGTTTTCCCCCTGCTACTTGAGTTAACTGCCTCATTTGCACTAATGCACCGGCAAACCACTTGTCATAAAAGTAATTTATCAGGCCTAATGAAAATCTTAATTTACCCAAATACATCTTACTTACATTCAATTATGTTGTGATACCAGGAAGGAACATTACCTCACTATACCTTTGAACCAAAATAAAGTGAATGATAACCAAAGTGGTTACCCAAACAAAACAGATGAGTTAAGTTTAAGTATTACTAATCACTTTTTGTCAATTTGAGGTTACAATATGTGTTATCATTTTCTCATCTCAGTCATCTCCTGTGGGGACCTTGGAACTCCGCCAAACGGCAACAAGATTGGAACGCTGACTGTGTACGGAGCCACAGCCATTTTCTCCTGCAACACGGGATACACCTTGGTGGGCTCGCGGGTCCGAGAGTGCATGTCTAATGGACTTTGGAGCGGGTCACAGGTCCAGTGTCTAGGTGAGTAACCAAAAAGAACATCATAAAGCACTGAAATTGTGGTGAAAAGCTGTTAAATACCACTTCACCAACACCACTGAAACTGAATAACATCTTCATGTCTTTAAATTGATCCACAAGTCTGACTCTTGCTCCCTCACTCCTCCATAGCTGGCCACTGTGGCACCCCTGAGCCCATAGTGAATGGTCAGATCATTGGGGAGAACTACAACTACCGAGGCAGCGTGGTGTACCAGTGTAACCCAGGATTTCGTCTCATCGGGGTATCGGTGCGCATCTGTGAACAGGATCATCGCTGGTCAGGACGCACCCCTGTCTGTGTCCGTAAGTACCCACAGAGAACAGTTAATTATTGGTGTTAAAGCTTTGGGCCTGGATTTCACAGTTATGGACTTCTTAACTAGTCAGTTTAGCAGAGTTTAGATTTTGATTCTATAGCCTCAGGTCTTGCTTTCATGGGTTTAATATTAGACCTTTAAAGTTTATTGACATTCTCTGCGCACATACGTAACCGTTAATCCTTTTTCCTGACTCTCGTAGCAATCACATGTGGTCACCCCGGCAACCCTACCTTCGGTCTGACCCAGGGGACCCAGTTCAACCTGAACGATGCTGTGCGCTTTGTCTGCAATACCGGATATGTTCTACAGGGATCTGTTAAATCTACCTGCCAATCAAACGGCCAGTGGAGCAATGCGCTTCCCAAGTGTAAAAGTAAGTGTGTGTGTTTGTGTGTGTGTGCATATGTATGCATGAGTGTGTGTGGATGGATGCACATAGGCTGCACATTAGGTCAGGGTATTAGCAAGGACCTTACAATGCAATATGTATCAGGATACATGGGTCACAATACAATTTTTATCAGGATACACTGCAATACTCTACAAAATTGTGCGAAAATGTATAAATACAGCTTAAAATACAACTGCATGACACCTGGATAGACTAATAAAATATAAAATATTATATACAATAAATAATATGCAAAATATTTCTGTGATAAATCGAATAACAGATTGACTCAATTTAATTTAATTCAGAATTCCCAATGCAATTAATTACAACTGAATTAGCACAATGCACTCATTTGTCATAATATCCTATGAAAATGAAATGTATAAATGATATATGTGTAATTACAGTTACATGTGGACTGGGCATATAGCACATCAACTGCCACATTGTTAATGATTTGATTTGTGGTGTAAATCATCTGAGAAATAAATGAGCCACATAGTTTACTAGATGAATGCATACCTTTTGCAGACTAAGGGTGGTGTGATAAGGTGCGCATGTTTCCGTGCACTTGCATGTGTGGGCATGTTTTCTTTGTATTCTCACCCCTTTGTGTGGATAGTTATCACACTACCTATTGTATTGTGCAAGGTCATATCCTCGACGACCGCAGACGACCCCAATCACAGAATGATTGGGGTCGTCGGAGATGAAGTATACAGACCTCCAAAGGGAGGAAGAGTTTAAATGACGCTTATGCGGGGAAATTGAAATGAAAAAGCAAAGAGAAGCCTGGCTGATTTAATTACCACGGTCTCAACCACGGGGTCCGTGAAGGTTCCAGATAATATTTACATGTGATTCTATTTCCTCTTAGCCTAGCTACCTCTATTACACCCAAGGTTCACCTGTCTTGTCAGGGGAAGAGGAAAACAAAAAAACTTGGCTAATAACCATGGAAAGAAAGGCAAAAACAACCACAGGGTCCTTGAGCTCGCGTGAGAGACAACAGCCGTTTGAGACCGGTATCCTGGTTTTATCTCAGAATGAGAATTACCCCACTCTGCTTTGATAGGGAGAGGCGAGGACTTTTAATTTGGCAGCTTTAGTATTTTTCCAGACAGGCGATGTGTCTGGGCACCCATGTCTGTCTCTAAGTCCTCTCTAGCTGAGGGCTTTGTGACAGGCATAGAAAAGGGCCGCTCGCGAGGTCAGACCCTGTGTGACAAGTCAGTGACAGAACCAGTGACGGATTGACTTGTGAGTTTGTTTCAAATGAGGAGAGAAAGGACGGATTTGGCCTTTTTTTTTTAGACATTTATGAAGGGATGAGGAGGTTAAAAGTCTCTGAGATATCCTTCTGCAGTTGATAAAAAAAATGGAGGAGAGCATTTGGCTGCTGCATGCATAAGCAGGCAAGATTTTCTCCCAGACACACGCCTTAAATCTCTCCGCTCCAGTAGTGACATCATATTAGCATTGGCCTTGTTTCCATGCAGATGCCGACTCTGAGATGCGTTTTATCTGAGTGTCTTGGAGTGTGTGTGTGTGTGTAGGGGGGGTGGCCATGGGGGTGGGGGTCTGTTTTGATTGCACATTATCCTCACTGTTGATGCGGAGACATAAGCAGCTTAGGGGTCTTTTTGTCAATCAGATTTATCACCTTAATTACGGCATTCAAGTCATATTCGGCGATGTGCACTCTCCTGTCTGTCTTTAATAAACCTGCATTTACTCTCTTGGGGGAAAACTAAGTGCTGCGACGACATCCGCTTCATCCATCCCGCCTCATCCCTAGCCATCATCGCATTTCCCGTCCTACTTTCCCACTCTATGAACGCCTCCCTCTCTACCTTGCTTCTCGTCTTTGCATTGCTACACATGCACTTGACTAACCACTGGCTTTTTATTTGGACCTTTTCTTCGCCATAAACGGAGAGAGGGCAGTGGATAGATAGATGAGGGGGATACAGAAGGGTTGAAGGGTGGCACACAGAGGTGAGGGCAGGGCAGGAATCGGTCAGACAAAGCTAATGATATCCAGGGTCCAGATCTTAACTACAGGAGTCTGCAGGCTCCATTAATAATGCAGGGAGCAGGAGAGCACCGCCGGCCTAGACAGTCTCCTCTCCCTCTGTAATCACCGCCAATTTGTGTCACAGCAACACCACTACAGCACCGCCTTCTTTGGAAAGAATTGTGGGTATGCGTGTCGCCGTGCACACATATGAGTATTGGTTTGTTTGTCTTTGGGTGAATTTAGGCGAGACACACAACAATAAAAAGCAAACTTTGACATACCACCTACGTGGCCAGTGTTTGGCAGGACACCAAGAGGAGGAGAGGGTGGCCATGGTCCCCCACTTCTGAGAGGGAACGGAGATGAATTACCCCGGCTTTTATTATTCTCCTCTCTTTATTCCTCCTTCCCCTTTCATCCTTTCCCTTCCTCTCTCTGCCCACTGGGCCACTCGAAAAATTTGCCAGGAGGTCAGCTGTCGGAGTTGACTGTTGGATCGCTTTTGAGCCTGCGTTGCCCCACTACATGTATTCAAAGCTAAATTCCGCGGCTCGGAAAATCTCACGCCGAAGCAGCTCCACTGCTTCAAATACACTTTGTAGTGTTATTATGCGGTAAGTTGTAAATGATGGCACCACGGGTCAGCGCTCTACTGGAAGGAATACATTATAATATGTATTTGGGGGGTGATTTAGCTGTGCTGGCCAGCTTTGGAGCATGAAAATGGAAAGCTTTTAGACACATTAGCATACAATGGGTTCATTCTGGCTGCGGAGAGGGAGCGCACATGGGGCTGACACTGGCAAGGCGTACAGGGGCATAATGGCTGCGTGGGCAGTCCTAGACAGTGTTTTGGAACCCATTAGTGTTTTGGCATCACTGTACACATTTAGTTGTGGTTCCCAGTTTAGACTGTACGGGAATTTGCTGAGTTGTTGCTCACTATGTTGAACTAATATTGGATTTGGTGTACACCTTAAGACACATAAGAATATATGCTGGGGTTGAAGTGTTTAGCAGTGTCCCCTCTCTGAAAGAAAGTGCTGGATTCAAGTCTCGGCTCTTTTCCTTTCTGTGTGGATTCTGCATTAGAGCTCAAATTTTCAAGCCCAACCCAAACTTTGCCAGAGAAAATTTCGTCTGAACCTAACCCCCCATAATGATATGTTTGATATGTACAGACGATAGAAGAGGAGTCTCATTCTCAGACAGACATGAATCATTAGGAATCAAGAGGACTGACTGTTATCCTAAAATAGACTACTGTCTGCACCAGATAACTTCAGATCCACCATAGACTAATAGAAACTATCAAACGGGCCAACAGCTTCTGGGAGCCTATACATACCGGAGCAGACTGTGCTGTTCTCCGGCTCTGCCCACACATAATAAATTATAAGAAGTCAGTGCATGTGCCGCACAGTGCAAATCCTACCCGAATCGAGCGACTAAGTACAGAAAATAAGCCCAAGCTAAAGCAATGTCATTGGGTCCCGTCAGGTCTTGTCAGGTTTAGGCATAAATATCGGCCTGCAAACATGCAGGTCAGGTGAATTCTGATTTGTCCATAGGCATGAATGTCAGCATGGGTGTTTCTGATGTAGTATGATATATAATGCAGTATATACACACTATGTGATGTAGTATGGTGAGATATATATGATGTTGTACATGCTTGTGATGAAGGGCTGTATAAATGAAGTTGACTTGAGGAGTGTCGATGGTACCTAGTGTCCTGCAGGGACCCTTTGCTGAAAGGCTCCCAGATAACACCCTGTCATGAATTTGCAAATATATTACACCATCAGGGCCTCTTCCTGTCTCGCTTTCCACTTCAGCTCCCTCTCTGTCCGTCTCCCCTCACTCATCCCTCATCCTCACCTTCCCTAGCTCCCTCCATCTGGTGCTAAACTGACATGGTGCCTCTTCTCCTGTGAGCTTTCCATCCATCACTATCTCTGCACCGTGGAGGCCAGCAGGAGACTGGATCCTAATGAAGCAAATGTTTGTTTCCGGAGTCTGCCTCCTACTCATTTGGATTGGGCTGAATGGATGGATGGCGGATGTGTTGCAGTGGTAGATGAGGCAAGGGCTGCATGGAGAGAGGAAATGAGTGAAGAAAACACTCATTTTTTTGTATAGGAAAGTGAAAGGGCATGGTTGCCATGAGGGCGCAATCTGTTATTGAATACACATGTAGTAAGTATTTTTGGCTGGCTATGTGCCCCTCTCTTGTGTTCTTTCTGTCTTGTTCTCTCTCTCTCTCCTTCTTTTACCACTTCCTCCATCTCTGTTGCTCTCCCTCTTTTTGCACTGTTTGCATGTTACATGTTTATAGTAGGAGTATGGACAGTATGGTTGCCGCTCTGAAAATGATGTATATGTAATCTTTCTCCTCTTTTCTTCTGTCCCCATCCCTCCCTCCAGTTGTGAACTGTACAGAGCCAGGGCATGTAGAGAACAGCATCAGGCAGGTACTGCCCAGCGGGCCGCATCGCTACAGCTTCCAGACCACTGTGTCGTACCGCTGTAACCCGGGCTACTACCTGCTGGGCACCAGCTCCATCGCCTGTCAAGGGGACGGGACCTGGGACCGCTCCCTGCCCAAGTGCCTGTGTGAGTAACTAAGTGCTTAGCCATCAGTGGCGCCGCATGATTTTCAGTGTTAATTATGAGCTGAAAAGGGGATGGCAGCTTAGACAGGTATAGGAATTAAAATGCAGTGTTGGGCTGATTAGTCCAAAAAAGCAATTCATCACATGGGTTTCAAAGGTAATGTTCCTTGGGAGCAGTAATTCGTTGCACTATTTGGTGCATTACTTTTCTGTGACACCCCCAAAGTTGGTGATTGCATCCTTTTCTTACCTTCTTGAATGGGAGTAATGCAATTACCGCAGCTGTGTGGTGACAATTACTGCTTCTGTGATGGTAAAAGAAGTGGGAAAGAAGTGGGTTTACTTACATTCAGAGAAAGTTTTTTTTTTTTTTTTCATTTCTATATTTTACATTTCTAATGTAAAAAGACTCAGTGTGAGAACAGAAGGACTAAACATTAATTTTTACGTCTGCATTGGAGTGTTGCCATAGCTATGCCATTGTAGCCTATACCAGTGTGAGCATTTATAGTTCTGTGTTGTTGTCTATGCACACACTGAGCCAATCCCTCAAACAGTGGACAGGAGAGTCAAGTCTTTATCAATTCTGCACCTATATGAAGTGCAGGTAAAAAATAGGCTATTTTGGGATATTTCTCACCATGAACTCAGTGACATTTTGCAGTCTGTGTAATTTGGGAATGAAAATCAGAACATATTTGCAAACCTCAGCTCATCTCTCTCTAACCGCCTCCATGGTGTCTTCACTATCAGTGGAGATCAACTGCAAAACGTGAAAGAAGTACAAAGCAGTCCAGCGGACCAATCACAGATCTTATTGTCTTGCGTTGTCCCACACACAGTTGCATTCTTGGACAGGTGCAATAAGCTACACTGGCAGCCTCTGCTATCTGCACAGGGGCCACAGACACTAATTGCATAGCTATTGAGGCATTTGTATGCAGAAGTAAAACTGGCCACAAGTCTGAGGAAAAAAGGGCTGTATACAATTTTTGAATAATTCAACTTAAGTCTGACATTTAGAGGGGATGAGAGTAAAAGTTAAGATGTAGTTTTTTGATTGTTAAGTGTAATGTTTTTATTCAAATTGAGCCAGTAGTGTCACACTACCTATTACTGGAAAAAGTAATAACTGTAATGTGTAACCGAATAACGCATTGCCACTCAAGATGATGTATTATACCTTATTGTTTTTTTCTGAATTTATTTGTCAAATTTGTCAGTGTATTAATCACTTGCTCCTCACTCCTCATTGGTCTCTTTCTCTCCCTGCTCTGCTCTGATTGGACAGTGGTACTATGCGACCGCCCCAGCATGCCGCCCTACGCCCAGATCTCGGGCGACCGTCGGACAGTGGGCTCGGTCATCCGTTTCAGCTGCATTGGCCAGCGCACCATCATCGGCAACACAACACGTATGTGCCAGCTGGATGGCCAGTGGAGCGGCTCGTTACCACACTGCTCCGGTACGGAAAACTGAACCCAGATTGACTGACCGACTGTCCGCTCGGAACGATGCCTTCTATGAAACTCCAAATAACTCCGTTTTATGAAGGACAGTGCTAACTTTATGTTCAAGATCACCTTAAATGAAAAGATTGGAACGGGGGGCATCAGATCATTAAAATTTGGAGCGATGTGCTCGTCTAGCCCATTTTCGCAACCTCTTCCCACCCTTCTGCCTCTAATACTCGATTAATTCTGATGTAAAATCATCCTCCAGTCACACAGATGCCCTCGTAATGCCAGGCCAACAAATAAAGAGCTTTGGGGGCGGCTGTTAGTAGGCGGTGAGCTCAGTAGGTGGACCAAAGATAGAGCTGTCTGTCTGCACTATAGGCCTCAAGGGCGAAGACAGTGTCCTCCATAAAGCTGCTTTAATCTGCTCATATTAGGCTGAGGAACAGGGACGCCCACGCCTCAGCCTGGGTTATAAACCACTATAAAGACATCGTCTTCTGTCCTCCCCCTCCCCTTACCACGATGCGCTCCAGGGCCCCTCGCACACTCACACATACACAAGGCCATGAGGCCGTCCACACCAACAAATACGCACAAATCCATTCATATTCAAAGGTATGATAGAAACATACACACACAGACAGCGACAGAAACACACAAACACGCATACACACACACACACACAGGCCGACTGACAATAAAAAAGCATGCTGACAGTTTAATGCCACAATTCATGACATTCATATATCCTGGAGATTGCTGGCGCTCTCTCAACGGACAATAAACGCTACCTTTTCACACAGATTTCCCTCACTTTCTGAGCTATGCGCTATTAAAGTGATGGTGAGCAGACCCCCGTTAAAAGCAGGAGCAATACGCAGCAGCGCTAAATGTTTTGTAAATGTTTTGTTGTTTTAAATTGGGGATGTGAAATTATGGAGCAAAACGCAATATGTATGTGTGAGCCAGTGAAATGAAAAAATAAAAAGTCACATCATGTGGCCCATTTTCTGCATGTTGAACAGATTTAATGAAACAATGTATTTGGAAAGCCAGTCAGTTCTTGGGGTTGAGACCAGGTTGGGCAAGTTACTCAGAAAATGTAATATATTACTCATTACTTATTGCTCATTTTAAAAAGTAATCATATTACTTTACTAATTACTCAACTTTCTGTGACAGCACTACAAAAATGTCAGATATAGTCTAAGCAGCATTATTAGCCTGGTTTTATGTAGCCCAGTAGTCCACTGCTAATAGCTGTCTTTTCATTTGAACCATTGCTCTAAAACCAAGATGTGCAACAGCTATGTGAAATGATGGACGCACATCTTCAGTGAATCCCCTTTATTGAATGAAAAGCACAAAGTCGAGCTCCTCACTACATCAGAACTAACACATGCCAGCAGTAAGCTCTGCTGAACACAGTCCAAGATCAGAGTAATTGTAATATACTTCTCGCAGTGGAAGGTAAGCATATCATCTGTATCTGCCATTTTTTTATTTTGCTTTGTAGCAGCACAGTACATTTGTTAGGCTACATAACCTACCTATATAAAACAAAACAAGGAGCAGACAAAAAAAAAATCGAAATGAAAGGAGCGAAAAGTAAAGGTCGTTGGGTTATGATAAGTACCATGGTAATGGATGCATATGGGGTATAATATCTGAATTTGAAATTGTAATTTGTTAGATCACTCTTATTGAAAAAAAACATTCATGTTACCACCCTACACTGGTTGGGACTATGTGATTTTCTTGTTTGATATTTTCTTATTTATAATTTTAAAACAATTGAATGAATTTTGCTCACTAGGTTTGACACATTTTGGGGTTGGTGGGCGGTTGTGTGTTTCCAGGTGAGTCTGCGGGGCTGTGTGGTGATCCGGGCATACCCGTGCACGGTATCCGCCTGGGGGAGGAGTTCAC
>OMKZ01010572.1:2969-19120 GCA_900302535.1 Neoniphon sammara | reverse complement strand
AAGCAACAGGACAGTTTATTCTAGATAAATAGCGCTACTGGGTCTTGTGATGGATGTGCGTTGGAGGTGTGTTAATGACGAATTAGGTGCGTGGAGCGACCAGTTGTTGTATTGGCTGGTTCTTATCAGATACAAGGGTTTTCACATTTATAGTCAGTTTTCCTTGGTTCAAATCAATGTAGTGGGTGACCTGTGGTTGCATTGTTGGTTGTGTCCGGTTTCACAAGGCAAAAACCTCAAACGAACCAAAATGTACCAACAGAATCCATGTGGGAGCTGTGAGCTGATTGGTGAGATATCACCAGGCTGAGTGGCGGAGAGAGGAAATGTTTTCTTTCAGCACAGTGTTTCCTTCCTTCTTCACTTACAAACACATTTGGCCAACACATTATCCAACATGGAGCTCCAGCAGCAGGTTTGGCATTTCTTCATTACTGCAATGATCGTTTGGTTCAGATACCAAGAAGGCGATAGATTTCAACGCTGGATTGATTTTGCTTCTGTGTTGCTAATTGCTAGCTGCTAACACTGCCATGCTGCTTCTTCCAGCTCTTTATTTACAGCCCATAATGCTTGGTGAAGCTGCAGGAGCTACTTCAGCCCAAAACTCACAGTGCTTCCTGTAGTTGGGTCAGATCTTGGATTCATGTTCATACGACAAATGCAAAGCTGGTTTGTAACCGGATCAAGAGAGAGAGAGAGACCGTGTCCTCAACAGGGTCTCAGACTGTTTGTTTTGGTCCAACCTGAGAGACAGTGCTGGTTTCACAGCTGAACAAACGAGCCACACCAAGGGCGGAAACGTGCCTCGGTTTGTTTCAACCAGATTAAACAAGGCAGGTGTGAAAGTGCCCTGAAAAGCAGCTCTCTCTTCCAGTAAATCCGAGGCACTTTGTAGTTGTTTTCGTGCAGTTACAGTGCCTTTATTTTACAGGGTTAAAAAGGTTACAAGGGCCAATCCGTTGCGATGTGACAGCCTTCATCAAGGTCATTTTGATGCTGTTGATGACCCTGGATTAAGCAGAGATCTGCTTTTGAGAAAAAGCAGTCAGTACAAGGAACTTGTTGCTACACGCATCGAAGTGGACAGTTCATTCTTGTAGAAAGTTTGGAGACAAGGAAGAAAGCTCCTGATCTGATGTGAGGTCAGTAGGCTCAGGCTTGTGGTTTCAGAAACAGGAAGCAGCTGTTGAACTGTCTGTAAACAGTTTGCACTATCCTGAGAAGCTGGTCAAACGTGGTGAAGCATCAAACTTAGCTGGTTTGTTAGTGTAAAAAAAAGTAAGAAGAAATTCATTTACTTTTGGAGGCCAAGGATATTGTATAAAGTCTTTTAAAATATAAACAATGTTGAGAAAGCCTTCACCAAGGTTACAAAACAAGGACACTGAATTTTCTGATTGTTCCACTGAAGTCAACATTTTGTGAAGGCATTTAAGAATGATTTTTTCTTTGTCATGTAGCCCTGACTAAGGCTTTCTACAGAAATCTTTTGTTGTTCCTGTCCTGGTTTGGTAGAACATCCATCTGCCTCCAAGAGCAGCTGAGTTTCTTCTTCCTTTCTGGCCTTTTCTAGTTTGTGCACCTCAGTTCGAAAGCGAGGCAGCGACAGTTTTGTTCTTCGTGCTTTGTTCGAGTAGAGAACACATGCAAGATGTTTGGAGACGTGTGTGTGTGTGTGTGTGTGTGTGTGTGCGCTTGTTATTTTCAAATCCTGCTGTGTCTTTTACTCGTTGGCTAATCAATGGAGATGCAAACCAAACCACATCGTATTATAAGAGCAGCACACGGCAGGACGGAGCCAAGACGAACTGGACTGACAGGGAACAGGTCTGTCCCGAACGCAGAGGACAAACACACTGAAAAAGTTTGTGGAAAGAGATTTCTTGGACGGTGAATTTGTCTCAAACTCAGCGGCTACAGAAGGTTCAGGATGTGTGCAACCATGGCGTGTCTTAAAACAAACGGTGGATTTTGTACGTTCACGTTTATTCTCTGGTCAGGTAACATGATACTGGAATAGACTTTTTTTTAACTCACATTCCATCAAGCTACAGTTAAACTAGTCGATTCGTGCGACTTCTGGAATTCAATTGAAGCATCCGATCAGATCAGGCCACATAAGAGCTGCACTTTTACAGGTCAGTGCGACCTCTGTTATCAGATTTGAGGTACAACTTGACCCCAAAAACAAGCGGATAGAGGAGGAAGCAGTAAAAATAATCTCAAAAAAACAGTCCTGTTCATGATGTTGGAAGTACTGAGGTCAGGTTGCACAAGGTGAGAGCACTGATGATGAGTCAGCAGCAATGTGCAATGTCCACGAGTTGAGCTCTTGTGTGCATCAGCTGTTTCCGTGGAGAGGAGGATTTAGGGACATAAACATAGCCGGCACTGGTGGACCCACATGGTGCATCATTTCACGGACGCTGGTTCCACACCCTGCAGCCACCGTCCTCCATCTTCATCTGTCGTCTTCTTTTATTGGAGCCACTCATGATGGTGAGTAGCTCCAAAACAAGAGGCGAATGCATTTTTAAATGTCCGGATACAGTTAGAGAGTACGAACAGTTCCGATTTCAATGTGATTTGAGACCTCTTGCTTATGAAGTGATAGTTTGGGTTCTGAGACACAACTGGTGGAACTACTTTGTTTCTGTATCACTGCGCAACAACATCAAATGAGTGCCCTATGTTTGTTTACGCACCTGGTTTGTGAAGCCCCTGCGTAGTGATACACAAACAAAGTAGTTTCACCAATTAGCAAGCAAGAGCGCTGGAAAGGAGCATCGATAACGAATCCTTAAGAAAATGGTTTTGTGCATCTTTCAATTTTTTTTTTTCTTGTGGGTGAAAATCTTGTTGCTTGCTGGTGCCAATCTTTCCTGACTTCACACATATTCTCACAACAGGGAAGGAGAAGGCAGGTCAAATCTGGATGATGGATTACATTCTTATAGAGTAGCAATTGTGCAAGAACCCAAACTCACTTTAAGACAGCCTTAGATTATTGAAGTCGCATTAAAAAGACTAGTGTAACTGCAGCCTCAGAAACCTGGTAAATGTGTATTTCACCTGAGGAGGGATCGCAGTGGAATCCAATGACGGAGAGGTAAAAGATGACTTTACCGCCTCCTCCTCCAGTTTACACCTGTTTACTCCTTATCAGCAACTAAAGGCACAATACAGCAAACAAACAACATAAAATGCTTCTATTCTGTGGTAATGGGTGTGCATATTGCAAGCATTAAACTGTAATTTGTTGAATAACAGCAAGGGGTTTCTACACCCACTCTGTGTCTAAATAGTGTGAAAACATTCGGATGTAACTGAAGATTAAGTTGTTTATTTCTGTCCATGAGCTTTAGTGTGAAGATGACAGACACCGGTTTGTGCATAATGAACTATAAGGGTTATTCAGGGATTAAAAGTGTCAGCCATTTATTTCAATTAGGACTGTACTTCAGTCCATGTAATTATGTATAATGATGCACCGGAGCACAACTAAGTATCAGTCATTCCATTTATCCCCATTTTTTATTTCCAGTTTAATGAACTGTCCAGCTGAATGAGGCTCGTCGATATCAGAATCGCTCAATTGGTGTTAAAGGGGCGTAAGTGACATTTTGGCTGAAATTTAGTATTAAATATCATTGGAAAGCTTTTGTCGACTTTTGTTGGGGAAAATTGAGAAGTGGAAAAAAGTGAATATCAATTTTCTTCGTCTCTGTGTGAATATATCAAGCTTGAAAGGTTCCTGTGTTCTCGATAATAGCAGCAGTCAAAGTTTTGCTTTTGCTCTGCTGTAAAATGAGAAAATGTGCTTCTTTCCCTCTAGACGCTCGCTATAGCTTCCATGAATAATAAATGAAGCAGAATTTGTCACGATGACATCAGAGCAGATCCATGTACATTGTTGTTGTTGTACATGTTGTCGACTCTCATTGATTCTGACATCAGTGAGTCTCATTTAAAAGCCTTTGAAGTCTGAATGGCTTTTTGGTAATATTCTTTCCATACTCCTCTTTACATTTACATTACATATGACAGACATTACATTAACATCTCAGACATTACATTAACATTAACAGTTGAGACATTTAGCTAAACGCAAGTGTGGAAAACATGACTTTGTTGCATTTTTATATTGTGTTTGTTTAGGTTCACACTGCCCAATTATAAATTAGGACTTGTGAAACAAAAGTCACATGATCAGTTCGCTCACTGGACAGAATTCTAGTAACCTGCCATCTTGCCAGGTTATAGATTTTGGCACCAAATAGGCATCAAAACAAATCTGATTCCATTCCCTGTAACTTCAGCTGGGCATGACAGATTTAACAACACTCTGAACTGTTCTCAGGCGTTCATGCCAGTTGATCCTGTATTTTGGGCTCGCCATTCAGTATTTGCGCAAATTATAAGCAAACTTTTGACACTGTTCAAATGTGATTCCCGTGTGTTTCCATGAACAGTTTTTGAGTGAATAGGCTTTGCTGTGTTTGCACGTGATTCTGCGTTATAAAAATCAGCATGTTACCATTTAAAAATTGTGTGGGTTTTCCATGACTTTATTCCCATCTGTGAATTTTTTTTCATGTAATTTTGCTGTAATTCTCGCTTGCCAGCAGCAATGGCAGAAATGCTTTGTACAAGGTGTTAATGAGAGGGAAAATGGCTGTTCAGTGACAGGCGGCAAACGTCAAAACGTCTGTGATATTATTGCTTTTTGTTTGTTTTTTTCATTTGTGCACTTTTTGTCACTCTTTTCCAACTCAGAACTGTGGCTTAGCTACTGCAAACTAACCTGCATAGTTTGCATTTTTATCTTATTCGTCATCTTTTGCCGTTGCTCTCAACCGGACAAACAAATGAAACTAAAGGAGTGAAACACCTCAGAGTTCAAATAAACCGCTCCAAACACAACTGGTATGAATGTGGCCTAAACCTCAATTTGTCGTAAAGAGGTCAAGCGTAACAATACTCCCACGACCATAAATGATTTTGTGGTGGAGAAATACAAAAGCGAGAAACAAACATGGGAGTGAAGTAGACGAGATATTTTCTGATGAGAGCAAATTAGAGCGAGTGGAGGAGGAAGAAATCTCATGCATATTCAACACCCCGCTCTTCTTCTGCACTTCATTGATTTCCCTCCCCGCTGTATTGACACGTGCTACTACAGGCAGGAAGACAAGCAGCTGGAGACTCTTAACCCCGTTTGCATCTGCCCCCTCTGACTGACTGGCTCATTGAGAGGAGATGATGCATTTGGCCTCCGCTGGCTGAGTCTCGGCTCTGTCTGCCTCCCAGGGCAAAGCTCATTTCAACACCCATCAACGCCGAGCTGAAAAGAGGCTTTAAATATCTCACTGCAGCTGTTAATAACATGATGAATTACCCTGGAAGTGTGTGTTAGTGTGTGTGGTTTTTTTCTGCACACATACACTCACTCACTCTCTGGTAATTGGTGGTTGCAGGAGCTGAGGCGCACAGTGTGATGATGGTGATGCCAGCGCTAATGCTCATCCCCAAGCCCGTCTGAGTGCCACTGAGTCATATGGCAGCATTTCGCCTGAGGGTGATTGCATTTGTTTGTGGAGCTCCAAATCCCCCGGGGTGCCACACCACGGAGGTGGAACCTCTTAAGGTGGATTCAGATCGGTTTATTTGAACTCTGGAGTGTTTGCTCCTTTAGTTTGGCTCATTCATGGAGGTGACAAAAAAGCCTGTTTGGTCCTGTAACAAGAAAATTGTGGTGTGGTTTATAAAAGTGAATGCCCAGACAAACCAACCTGACATCAAAGAACTAGCAGCAACAACGGTTCAGTGTTGCGCTTCTATGTTGGGGCTAAAAGTTGCACTTGAATGCACCACAAAGACTACAGCTAACGGCCAGCTAGCATGTACGTTCTGCGCCTGCTTAAGAGGAGAAGTTGCCATAGTAACTGAACTTGGACTATGTTGAATTTGCTTTATGGAACCTAATCAACTAAAAATGAGCCAGACTAAAAGAAATAAGCCTGGCTTACTTTGGTAAACAGAAAGAACAAATGATATTTACCGTGTGCTAGCAAACAATTATGAACAGTTTCTGATAAAAGAGCTCAATAGCCAAAAAGAAAATCTTACCTGATATAACAAGTTTATTTTCAATCTCATGCCAGAGTTCTGCTTCCACCACTCAGTTTGCGTAACTGTTTTTGTTTCTCTTCTCGTGCACTGATTCGCTAAACTGATCAGCCAATCAGGGTGATCTCTCTCACCAATGGGCTCCACCACCGATTCAACATGCTGAGTCAGCCAAATAGCCACTAAGAGGGGTCCAACTAGTGCCAACAGTGCAGGACACACCGCAAAAACTAGGGCCACAGATGCTCACTGACCGCCCAACCTTGGCCAACAATTGGCTTGGAGTGTAACGGCATTAAGAGTGTAAAATGAACCAGAGGAAATTACCACAGAACGTAATGTTTTCTGATAGCCAGCAGCCTATAGCATAACAAAATGCACCAAGGCTAAATCAAAGTCTCCACTGATGCTCATGTTCATTATTAAGCTATTTCCTTATGTCTGAACACCAGACAAGGTAAATTAGGTCAAAGAGCGCAGACAGGTCTACCAAAGCAGGCGCACACCAAACGATATCACAGCCAATTTTGGCGTCCCAGACAAACTGTCAAGACTGGAGTGAAAACAGCGTCTCGCATAGATTGAAAAGGTCGGCATGTCACGTCCCGATCTGCCACGTCTGTGACCGCCTCGAGACGTCCTGATCATTTTCAAACGTGTCTGACATTTTTGCCTTTTCTCTTGTAGTGTGAGACGGTACAGCGAGTGTATTTTTTACATTGGCCAGTTAGATCGCAGCAGGATTTAGGAAGGAAACTTTGTCCCCTCCAGCTTTCTTTGTAAATCTGACTGACCAAACCGTGCACACGCCTGAGCTTCTTCTTTCCATCTTCATGTACGCGTGCAAACACAAAATCCGGCCAGTGGATTTATTATTGTTGTTTTTATCGTAGCTAATGTGCAAATATTGACACTAATGACCCATTTGGCCCAACCTATGAAGCTTCAACATCTCCTAAACTCCTGTTTGAAGTTGAGCCAACTCCAGACTCTGCAGTACCTTGTCACCAAGTCTCTTAATGTGCAAGCTCGCATTGTTGCCTCGTCCTAAACTGTGTCACTCTTTTGAGATGGGATTCAGTAGTTTGTCAGATGTCTTGCAACACATCGTTCTGGTATAACGTCACAGGGACTGGAATCAGATTTGCTTTGACCATGTTTCTTTAAAATGAAGGTTTTTGCAATGAGGTAGAGTGCAAATGAAAACTTTGAGCATTTACAAATTCACGATTCAATGCCTTTTGATTGTCCTGGGGAAAAACTGACACTGCAAAGCCAATACGGGAAACACAAACAGCAACAGTGGCTCTTCTCAAAAATACATTTGCAAACACCTCTGTGCCACGTGAGCCCAGGGTCTCTTGGGTTTTCACAAGAGACACCAGACATGATTAGACTAGCTGGTTATCACTGGGGACCCGATCATCGTCATCATCACCATCATCCTCACTATTCATACCACCAAGGACCATGACTCACTCCCCTTGAATGATTTCACCATTAAAAACTGATGTGTTGGTTTTTCCTGGAAACTGGGGTCATCTCTGAAGTGGATGTTCTGGACAAATTCATAAAATGAAGGTCAAACGTTTACAACTTGTGCATTACTCATTTATGAATTATATTATGTCATAACTGATTCAGGGAAGCGCTCAGCACTGAAAATTGCTTCATTCAGAGATGGATGATGTCTTGAAGAGCACAGTTGAATGGACTCGTCTGTTAAATGCAGGAACTCAGAGAAGCAAGGCTGCAACTGCTGTATGTTTCATGTTTATACTGCAGATATTAAAGTTCAGGTATATATGAAGTATGGCTGCAGAATAAGAGTGCTGATTTGTTACATAAAGCATGATTGACATCTGTAAGATTTACTGTGCCGATTGGAGTTTTAGTTATAAAAACATTTCTTGGAGGCAGAAATAATCTCAATGGTTGAGTTAAATACGTCACTGGGCGGAGCCAAAGAACCACAGTCTTTAGTTTTTTCCACTTTTTCTTGGCTAACTGGAAGAATTTGATGGCATAGAAGGAATTTTGCTCAAAATATACATTCAAAAAATATATAAATGAAATTGTTTACATTTTTGTGACCATGTATTGATCTTTGAAGGTCAGCAGCAGGCTAGCTCGCTAGTTTTTCATCATTTGAAAGGTTATCTAGGATAATTAGCTAATGTAGCTAATTTGGTATGGCTAGACTGCATTTTTTTGTCATTTACATTTATTACATTAGCTGTAACTCATCTCTTACCCCTTACCTTTTTTACTAGTGCTTAATACTTTCGCTACAGTTTCTTATTTGCGATCCAAATTTGCTAATTAGCAGAAAGCTGTGGCTCTTTGGCTCCACCCATACATTAAGAAACTCAACAATTTTTTTTTCTTTTGTTCAGACAAAATTTATGCTGGTACAGAGGTGGACTGAATATCGCTAAATAGCACTTATGGGTCAGAAGTTTTGTTGATGTGATATCTAAACCCTGGTGAAATCAGCACTCTTATGCTACGAGCTTCATACGTGAGTCCAAATAGTGAAATCAACTATAGGCTATTTACTGCACAGATTGTGATATACTTTATGCATGTTGAGTTGCTGTACATAATCTATAATATCCATTCTATATTTTTTAAAATACTAAACGTTCAGTGTGTCTTCTTAACCTTAGGTATTTCCACAGCTGCATGCTAATTCAAACTTCCAGTCTGTATTACAGATGTAAGACAATCAGATTGTGCTACAGATGTAATGCGGCTGTAATACTCTGATGAAGTGCCTGTAATGTTTGCCTCTGTGGGAGATGAGATATATCTGCCATAATAAGGAGATTATACAAATTTGCATGAATCATTTTTGTTGTTCCCTGTGAATGCAGCTGTTGGATTGTATGCATGGAAGATTTATTAGGTCAACTACTCCACGTCAGGCTTCCAAATGTGAAGGTCTGGACCAGGGCTGCAGTCAGGACGGCCTTAGTGGAGTCAAAGGCCGGATCCAGTCCAGGTTGAGTTAGAACTAAAACCAGAGGAAATCAAGAGCTATTCAACACCAAGACCAAAACTAGGAAAAAAAATAGTTTACATGTGTTTCCTAATGCCAAAATAATGATTAACGAGATTCTTAAATTGACAATGAAATGAAAAATTGCCTTTTTTTTCCTATCTCATTTGCAACTTCCCCCTATAATAACATCGCCAACTGAACAATAAAATATTTTATTGTTTTTCTTTTTTGTATTTTGGCATCAAAATCTCTTGAAAATGCTAAATTCTTTCACTTTCAAGAGGATGAAATCAAGGATAGATCAAGATTACACCTAGAGCATTTTTGATTACCTGAACATTTTGATCAGTCCCCTTATGCATAATGTCCCACCCTAATATTTAATGTCAATTTAATTAATTATGGAGGCAAAACACTGTCAAAATGCTTTTTCTTTGTCACTTCAAGTATAAACAGAGATGTAGATCTATCTGCAGATCCACTCTACTGTATCCAACAAAATCTTTGCTCATCATTACATAAAACAGGCTGAAATCCCTCAGGTTGTTGGTAGTGATGGGGAAACATAAACCAAACATCAATAAACATTTTTAACATTTTTTTGCATGCAGGAAGTGGTTAAACCAGCATCCAGTTTTGGCTGAAATCAAGAGATGTCCAAGTCAAAACAGATATGAGTCCAAAACATCAGAAAAGCGGTTTGTAGACTGAGACTGGACTCGTGCTGCAGCCCCGGCCTGGACCGTGCATGCTGAGAGCACGGCACACAGAAAGCACTTTTTGTACCAAGTTTTGTCCTTGCCAATAAAACACAGATCCCTGTTGTGGTAACGTCTGGCTGCCATCTGTTTTCTTGGGTCCTTCCTTCCTGAGCCGCGTGCCTTGTTGAGATGTCTTAATTCTGAGAATGAGGCTCCCGTAACCGTCGTCAACAACTATGCGACGACGACAACAACAACAACATGATTTATCCCCTGTGGAAGAGAGATTTTCAGTTTTAATTCCTTGGCCAAAATGCTCCAAGGAAATCACGCAGGGTGGATTAGACTAGATTATGGAAAGTATCTTGTGGTTTCTAAGTGTTTGGGATGACTTTAGCCTAATCTTTGGCAGCAGATGCTTGGTTTGGGTTTCAGTTTTAGCTGAAAAAAGTGGATTTAGTAAGAAGTATGTTTATGCTGGTGTTTATTAGCCAGAGCCTCTTCTACCCCACAGTGTGTCAAGTGCATCTTTTTAAGGGAGTCCAAGATATGTAAATAAACCTTTTCCCACTTTGAGTGTGTGTGACTATGAATAGTGGGCATGTGTGGTGTTGTGTGGTCATGCTCACTCTTTCTGTGTTTTTAAGGTGATCTGAATGAAAAATTCCTACAATAATCCTATAGGGACTTGGATGGTGTCTATGGTGCTCAATAATGAGTTTACCTTAGAGAGCATAATCCTATTAACTCCTATAGAGTCACATGAGTCTTCATTATTTGTCTATGGGAGTTTGGTGTGCCAGAGATATTTAATAGAAATATTTAATAGCAAATTTACAGTGATGTTATTGCACTTTTGTTATCGCCCATAATACCACTATGCTGTTACAGTAATATTTCTCACAATGTGTCAGGTGACCAGGCATTTATAGTCACAGCAATTTTATTTAAGATTTTGTTCATAAAGATTTTCCATCATGTAATTTTCCATATTATTTTTAATGTCCGTTCCTCTTTATTTTGTGATTTTTTTTCTTGAATGCTAAAGCAATTTGTAAACTGTTTTATTAAATGCTTCACCAATAAAAAAAAAAAGTTTATCATTATTATTAAGGGCATAACTGAATCATTGATCCAGAGATATTCCCATATATCCTGATATTCCACCATAACACAGGTTGGAAACCAAGGGATTAATTTTTTAATGGACTATGCAAATGTGCAAATTACAGGTGTCAGTGTAATAAAATGAATGCATCACTGCATTAACATTACACTATGAATTTAATGGAGATCAGATTTTTTAAAAGAAATTTAAAGCAAAACTAGATAGGCTAAAAGAAAATAAATCAAGATATAAAAGAAACAGTAAAAATGACAGGAAAATGATAGGCACATGCTAGATCTTGCAACAAGAACATTATCGTCGTCTTTTCTATGTGTTTTGTTTCTTTTCTTATTTTTCTTATACTGTGTCTCCGGTTTCCTGTTAAATTCCCGTTTGTGTTGATTTAATTTTCCCATGACAAGTTCAGAACACTTTACTTTTCACGGTAACCTAGCATCTATTTTATGCCACAAAAAGTTATCCTGGTCTGCCTCTGTATCAAAACACCAGACCAAACGGGGGAGAAGAAGAAGATGCGGGAGGATGGGGATGCTGGCGCGTCATCATCGCTTAGTGATGTCTCCTAGCAACAGGAAACATCTGCCTCCGGGAGGACCAATGAGGGCGCGCGGAGAGTGGAGCTTCTTTCTTTTTGCTCTGAACGGGATATTTTAAGAGCCTGGGAGAAGTGAGCATCCCAGCCTGGACTGTCTGTCTGCTGCTGGAGCTGCTGGAGCTGCTGGAGCTGCTGTCACCGATTATCCACTGAGGCTCAAACTTCAGGCGGAGCTGCAGCGGCGGTACAAATCTGTCCAGACGGTAGATGTCGCACCGAGGAGCGGACAGGAAAGGACACCCGCAGGCTGAGAGGAGAGGATTTAACAAGTGTCTACCTAACTGCATGACAGCTTTACCCAAAGGTAAGAAAGGCTGCAGTTGATGCATTTTAATGGATTTGTTATTGATGCTGTTGCATGTAAAACTGCAGCGTCGACCGCTTCCAATTTGTGCGTAAAGACGGCATGATGCGACTGTCCCGCTGTGCGCAAATATTTTTGCTTTTACTGAGAACATTTGATGAAAGGGGAAACAGACAACACATAGCCTACACACACACACACACATACACACACACACACACACACACACACACACACACACACACGCTTCCCACGCACCTACTCTGCTGCAGTTGAAAGCTGTGAGTCACAGCGGCTCCAGGCAGCCTGGTGTGAACATTTGAACTGATAAAGCTTCCCTCTGTGTTTATGATGGATTTATGATGGTATTTTAAATACCCCCTCCCCCCTCCTACCGCTTCTCAAATTGAAATGCTAATGCTGTTTATTGGCAGAACAGCTAAATTTGTGTTGCCAAAGCATTTGCAAGAATATGATCACCTAGCCATAAATAGAAATCAAGCACATAGGATCAAATCAGGATAGTGTAACAGGAGATGCTGTACAGTTCATATTCTTACAGATAACATGGAAACAAATACAATAAAATGTTAATAAATAGATTTACGTTTTGATATTTTGCCATTCTTTCATGCCAAAAAATTACACAGATTCAGTGTCTCCCATACAGTTTTATCATGCAAAAGTCTCCATAACAACATTTGTTCTATCGTGAAACACTAAAACTCTCCATTGAAACCAAGACTGGTGAATTATTTTTAAGGTTAGCTTTAAGGCAGAGTGACCCACCTCACCTATTCAGTGGCAGAGAGGCTCTGGGATGCGTTATACTGGTCAATGAAGAATGTTTATTTGAAACTACACAGAAATGACCAATTACATTAATAAATGTAATGAGCCAGGAAATAAAATCAGGATGTCCAGATGTTTTTCTGTAGCTGTGGTCAGAGAGAAACGTCCATTGCATCAGAGGTAGATGACACTGACTGGTTGATATCGGATATTTACTGTAGTAAAAATCGGTCTAATTCTACTCTTACCCTGTCCTAGGACTGTTTGCAGATTTTTTATTTGTAATAGCTGCTTTTTCTCCCTGACCTCACCCTCCTCTTCCAGTTTTTGGTCTGGTTTTCCTGCAAAAGAGAATAAAAACACATATATATTAGCCATTTCTGTATTTGTAGTAGGATGCTAAAGTAGGTCTTTCCCTCTGTCCTCCTCCTCCAGTCTCCTGGTCTGGTTTCCCTGCAGCAGCCTGAGGGCGATGTGATGTGGAGGCTCGGCTCGGCTCAGACTCGCTGATTAAAGCCTCGGTTGGAGAGCTTGGCGCTGGCTGTGGGCCGTCAGCTCCAGGTGATGGAGAGGAGCTGAAAGGCTGTTGCTGCTGCCTGGTTATGTAATTTGCAATCAACCCACTGACTTCACAGACGGTGAAATACATTCCCTCTCCACTGTGTAAAAATCAGGACTGGGGTGAATTGAACTGTGAAGCAATTCAGGTATTTTAAGATCAAAATTGAAGGGGGTTTGTTCCAAAACACTAGATAACCCATTTTCAGGGTGGACAATATCAACCTGAAATGCATCAGTCAGTATTTCACACATATAAATTCTATCTGTTTTGAGAGGTTAGATCAATATATTGGTTTGCAGATGTATCAGGCTGATATTGGGCTTATATTAAATATCAGATATCATCAGTCATTTCAAACACCTCTGATATAATGAAGGCGACCACAGAAAATCAGTTTGTAAAACCTCACGACATTTTGCTTTTTATGTAGTTTATATTTGTTCATTTAATTGTTCAGTAATGTTCTATGAGAATTTTGTTGTTGTTGTTGTTTTTTGTTTGTTTAAAGGCAGTGGTGCATCCCAGACTTTCCTCTAGCAGTCAATAGGTGGTCAAAATGTTAAGGGGCATGTCAACAAAGAAATCCTCAGGGAAAAACCAAATCCTTGTGCTTTTTTTGGCACTAAAGTATTGAATGTTGGTGTACAAAATATCGGCCACTGGCAGCTTCAGTTCAAAAATGTTGTTTATCAGTATCGGCCTTGAGAAGCTGATATTGGTCAAACCCTGCAGTTTTGTTAGCAAAGGTCTTAAGATGAGTCATAACCTCAGTGGAAGCTCAGAACATGCTTTCGTTCTGTAGGTGTGTGTGTCATTGTTTCTCAGTTGGCGGATATCTTATTTTGGAATCAAATTCTTTTCACATCAGTGACCTGAATGTAAACAGAAACTTCAATACGTTTGCAAGGCTTTGAATTTTAAGGACAAGCGACTTCCTGAAATTACCGAACAGGAAGAGATTAAAATCCATCTCTTAGATAAAAAGACCCTCTATAAAGGAGACGGCTTTGTCCAATTTTGGTCGAATCTTCCCACTTTTCTTTAACCCAAAATGTGCTTTACTCTTAATGCCAATATTCACTTAATAAGAGGAGGTGACTTGTTTTTTTTTCCAAATGGTGGATATTATTTTGCAATGAAACTCCTTCTTTTTTGTCACCCTTAATTATTTTGTCTTCATTTTATAAATTAGAATTGCAATACAGCTGCTAATTATGGGATTGTGCATATAGCACGTTTCTTGTGATAAAAACTATAGCAATGTTTGAATTTCAAGGACTGATTTGAATTCCTGAACCAACTTAACAGAAAGCGAAACAAACCCAGGCCTCGTTCTATCAGATTTGCATCGTAATCTCAGTTTTCTGTCCTGTTTGCAGCAGTCGCTTCCCTGTGAGAGAGACCAAACCATTCAACAACGTCGAAAGTTGCTTACTTCAAGAGGAAATATGCGGAAGAGGAGGATTTACATGGAGACCTACATGGATATTTTCAAAAAGTACAAAACTCCTCCTTTTTCCTTTGTGTGCACTTTTTTTCATCATTAAAAGAGCGTGTAATCTGATTTGCTCTTTGATGACAAACCCTGACCCACGTAAAGCATTTTACTGACCTTCATATACTCCTCATATTGGTTTTTCTACACCAAATGTTCCCACACTGCCTCTCAGCTCTCAATAGTGCCATTCATTTACCAAACGGTGACCTTTCTCCATCATCCCTCCCTCCACTCACCTTGTCCTTTATTTTCATCCGTTTTGACCTTCGCCAGCTTGTGCCTCATTGATTCCCCCTCCCACACCTTCTCCTCGCTTCTCTTTTTTGTTGTCCTTTCATTGTCAGGTTCTTACCTTAACCTCCGCTTAGACCAGTACATCCACAACAGTCCTCTATTCTCACTAAAAATGGTAGATTTATTCTCTGCGTGTATACAGATCAAACCATTACCTTCATGACAAATTTCACTTCCCACTGAAGTCCAAATCATAGACCTGTCATCTCAGCCGTAAAATAAGTCAAAGTATATATTAACCATAGACTGTATATGATATTAACAAGTCCTATATAGGCATTCTGATTAACATGAATTGAATTTGCCATAAATTTGACATTTCAGTTGCTACTAAATCATCTGACCAAAGATGCTAACGTTTCTATCTGACTACCATCCACAGCTAATGCTAGCTTGGACTAGATACATTACGATGGTTACCAGAGCAGATGCTCTAGTTAATTACAATCAATTACACTGAGGCAACACTATCGCATAATTTTTCCAATTATTTTTATTTATGTGTTATGTTGTCATGAGAAAAAACCTGAATCACAGGAATGTTTTTCAGGGTGTCTCTTGTAAGGGTGCTGTGACGTTTGACCTTTTCACCCCTTGCTGTCGTCTACTTGTTACTCTTCTTGCAAATCACTGAGATAAGAGTGTTGTCTAAGTGCCTAAAATGTAAAAATGTGAATTAATTGTGTTTGTCATCCGCAGCACCTGATACTGCAGGAGGACCGGAGCTGCATCCTGAAAATGTCCCTGGAGAAGCTGCGGTTCCTGGAGGACCCCGAGGCCTACCTGCGCCGCTCCGTCCTCATCAACAACCTGCTGAGGAAGATCCACCACGAGGAGGAGGAGGTAGTGGAGGAAGAAGATGATGTCGACGAAGAAGAGGAGGAGGAAGAGGAGGAGGATGAAGATGAGGAGGAGGGGGTTGGGTGCCGGCAGGGAGGGAGAGGCCTGGCCGAGGGACAGCAGAGGCTGTCGTACCCGGACAGGAAGCGGGTGAAGGTGCTGGTGACGGACTGCTGCTCGTCGCCGTTTGGCCTGGAGGAGCTGCCACATTACCGCCTGGTGCCCTGTTACCCATCAGCCACCTGCTTGTACAGCCTCGCCCCCAACCACCAGGTCCTGCTGTACAACCTGGACGACAAC
>OMKZ01010569.1:37366-53344 GCA_900302535.1 Neoniphon sammara | reverse complement strand
CAGCCTGCAGAGAGAGCCAAAAACAACATGGACACCAGCAGTGTGTCATGAGAAGCCCTATACGTCAGTGTTTCATGATTTTAGTGGAGTTAACATGGTTCATGTTTTTTTTACAGACCCGTCGTTTGAAATACACTTAGCAATCACATTTGAGTATTATAGCTAAAATATTTATGGCAACATACAACAAACTTGTGCAAGGTCTGATATGTTTTCATATAAAAACCCCGGCTCAGTTCTCTGGTGTGGATCCCTTTTTAAACATAGGTGTGAAGATGGTGCCTGCCAGGCTACCTTTGTGAAATTTGATTACTTTTTCATTAGTATTAATGAACATGTGTGTTTACTTTAAAAAGAGGAAACCTCTGGACGTAAGCAATAATTTACCATAAATACTCTACTATACTAATGTAATGTAATTCCCAGTGCACAAATCATTTTAGGGAAAACATACACCATTGTTCCAATGCAAATACGGACAAATCCATCCGCCTCAATCACACTACAGAGTTTAACACTAACCATAGCAATAATGAAATGCCTTGAGCGGCTTTCCTAGCACAATGTTGACCCCAATCTGTCAGATGATCATGAACTTTCTGAGGCAAAAGACAGTATGTGAGGATGGGCCTCCTGCTGTCCAGGTCTTCCTGAGGAATGTGTGCTCTTTCCTCTCTTCTACTCCATGTACACCGCTGACTACATCTCCAGTGACCCGCCAAATTAAGGTGCTCAAGTCTGAGAATGAGTTTATCCTAGAGGGCCTATCAGTGACAATTGTGAGAACATCTACTACACGTATAGTAGACCAGAGTATTGGTGTGACAACAACTGAACAAACACAAAGCGTTGTGGAACCAACACACTGTCAGCTCCATTGCAGAATGCTTGCAAGGTCAGGCACGCTCCCTTCAAACCATAGCAAGCAATGTGAATATCTCTGCTACCATTTCCTCTACTGCTTCCCAGTGTGATCGCCTCCTTAACATTCTCAAGACGGTGGAGAAGCTTGACTTTCTCAAGGATCCACAGGCACATATCTGTTGGCAATCAACGGTATTATTGCACCACAGCGGAATCATCCCAATTACTGGCAACAACCATGAGTGACTCCCTCATATCTCGTATCCGGTCAAGAAGGCCTCACACAGGATGTTCTTACTGCATCAACTTCAGCAGCTCAGTGTGTCACAAGCAGAGGTGTGACACACTGAGCTACAAATGACACCAGTGGTGTTGAGTGGTGTCATTGGAACTGGGTCCTCAGCTGCCGGCTGCCCTTGATCAAACACCTGTGTGACATGAGAGTGAGGCAAAACGAAAAAAAAAAAAAAAAAAAGATTGTTGCTGACTCTGCACACCAACTGTTGGACACAGTAGCCATCAATTTAATGGTTTCTTCCCAGTCACCCTCCTCAACCAGCCCTCCTATGCCGCCTATATACATGCTTTCACATCTGTGTATGCAAACCTACTCTGACATAGACACTTTCACACACATAATACACAACCTCGTGATGTCCTGTATCTTTGGTGTCAATGTAACTGCACTTCTGTGACTATACCAATGCTACCACTGTTCCAGCTAAACTGATGCAGCTATACTGGAACAGTTCCTTGGCTTTGACTGATTTACACTAGCAGTATTTTTAGTCTAGTGTCAAACAGTATATCTTGTTGGCACTATTTATTTTTGGGGGTCATGTTATGTTTTGTCCTGCACTGAGTGTGTCAGTCCTGTAGTGTGTAAACTGTCTTGTACGGTGCCAGCTCCATTTAACCAGGTCAAATTCATTCTGCATCCATTGCATGTGGAAAATCAATGGAAATCAATGCCTGAATGAATACAGATCTGTGTTTGCCGTGTTTTTCTGTGTCCATCCAGCAACACATCTCTGAAATCCTTCATGATGGAACCATGAAAAAAAACAGTGCGGCTATTGGATTAATATGAAACCAATCTTAATACATTCTTTTAACTGGCATTGATCATCTAGAGGCCAATAAGAGCTAGAAGGGCTCAGGCGTTGGCAGGCATGTTGCAGTCCTCTAACTCCCTTGTTTGGCTCATGGTTTGGGAAGTTTTTGCCTGGCTTATATGGTTTGATCTTTTGCCACAGACTACTTGGAAAGTACTCTAGGTTCGTGCATCAAATTGTCAAGGCGTTTCAGCTCAGTAAATCCATGACTACAGTGCAATAATCCTGGAACTGTTTCTTAGGTCTGAAATCCTGGCCTGGTCTGGGCTTGACTCTTCTTTGCGATGTGAAATTGTAGAGTTTTTCAAGTGAGTCATGCCAGAATTTGAATGGGATGATGTGAAAACGCCCACAGTCCCATTTAGTAGGGGCATGTTATGTTTATTTTAACAAATCTATTTGCTCCAAGAGTTATGTCATGGTCTTTGAGGTTACATTTTTGCTTTCGCTCCCACTCCTGGGTTCAAATGCACCAGGCTTCTCTGAAGAAGATTGCCAATCATGCAACAAAAACAACACAAACAGAGATTTAAAGACATAGTTCAGGGTTTTGAAATGCTTATCTGATAGTGGGTGTTATTAGAAAGAAATAATATATTAGAAAGAAAAATAAATTCTTACAAAAATTCTTAGTGGAGCGGAAAACTTACACCTTGCAAGAAACTTTGGAGCAATTTAGAAATTTTCTTTTAGAAATATTTGTCATCCCCTTTCCTAAACAAACAATAACTGTGGCCTTCAATATATCAATAATCAAAACGCTGGAGTTCTATTTATTTATTTATTTTTGTAGACTGAAATAATTCCTAGTTTGTGATTAATCAGACCGGCCTCTTAGAGACCTCAACGGTCTCTTAAAGAGGCAAACTTATGTTCCCTGCTACCCGCTCTAAGAGCTGTTGTTATTTCATGTTCATATCCACAACATGTGCCTCACACAGCTCTGTGTGTGTGTTGCAGGTATGCAGGACTTCAACTACCTGTACACCAACTGTTTTGAGATCACACTGGAGCTGAGCTGTGATAAGTTCCCTCCAGCATCAGCACTGCCCAGGGAATGGCTGGGCAACCGAGAGGCACTGGTTTCATACCTGGAACAGGTTAGAACACACACACACACACACACACACACACACACACACACACACACGTGGGTGAACATAGACACACTCTTGTATTCATATACGCATGCACAGCTATACAAAGACACGTGAATTCTTTTACCTGTACCCACCTGCTGGAAACACATACAAAAGATAGAAATAGTGCAGATGATTTAGCAGCTTACAGGTGTGTCAATATACACCATTAACAGCTTAATGCACACACACACACACACACACACACACACACTGGCAAGAGTTAAGTGTCCAATTCCCTGGCTTCTTGGAAATATTGGCAAGGATTCCCAGGACAAAGTGTCTCAAAAGGAGTTGTGGGGAACTCACTGTAATTCAAGTAAAGACTCTTACCTTCTGTCAAGCATGAAAAAGCTATTTGTTTTCTGAAGTTTGAAGACAAAATGTCCTTTGTCCCTCTTGTCAAAGCGCTAAGATGAAATGCAGTAATGCAGTAGTGGTGTTTCTCTACCTACAATGGGAGGGCTCAGACATGAATTCCTTTTCCGCTGTACGGACTGAGTAAACCAAACTGAGAGGATCTCCAGGTGGACTTCCTGGTCTTGTTGCACCACTTTTGCAAACCAAAGAGCTAGGACAGGTTTATATGGTCTATGTCTTATCTGGCTTGAGAAGTTTACTGCTGAAAAACCAAATATCTACTAATTAATTGCAATTAATTAATAGTGTATTCCATTGGAGCACTCAAATATACGCCAGCTGGTGATCAACTTTTATCCAGAGTGATTATTGGTATGAAAAAGACACCTTTGAATACTTACAGCCAAGTCATTAAAGCTTACTTCTTTTTCAGGTGCACCATGGGATAAAAGGCATGGTCTATGATGAAAACAACAATCCCATCGGCAACGCTGACATCTCAGTGGCCGGCATCAATCACGATGTGACCAGCGGTAAGAGAGGGGACGGGACTTCATGCATTTTTTTTCTACAAGTGGGATAGCGATGTTCTTTGGGAGGAAGTTGAGTGGGATTCTGGGATTTTAGAACAGACTCCTCTTTTACTCCTTGACTCCAATCGTTTCCACTCCTGGCAAATCTCGTTAAAGTGATCTATTAGCACAAGCCAGCAGTCCAAGCCCAGATCTCAAGAGTGGAGGAGCAAATGCTTTTGGAATTGAGCCTTCATTGTTACTGATCCAAGTTTCATTTTTACTCACTAAAATGAAACTAAAATGCAGCAGGAGAATCTCAGACTTGGACTGGAACAAGCCTTCCTCTAGTGGTCAATGTAGAAAGCACAATTTGAAAATAAAAATCTGCGGTAAACAATGCAAATTAGACTCTAAATTCAACTGAATTGCAGTGCTAAATTTTGTTCACCTCTAATCTCTCTTCCAGGAGTGGATGGGGATTATTTCAGACTCCTGTTGCCAGGCACCTACACTGTGACAGCATCTGCCCCGGGCTACCTCCCCTCCACCAGCACAGTCACAGTGGGACCAGCTGAGGCCATACAGGTGTGTAAAGGACATGTTTGTGTGCATTCAGAGCAGGAAAACAAATTGTCTCATTAATCAGGTGCAGTGGGTTCACAATGTCATTTACCAGTTTACTTTTGTAGTGTTCATTTCAAATCTTGTGAGTGCACTTAAAAAATATCAAGGGAAAATATTCGGCCTCAAAGAGAAAAAAAAATCTGCCAGTGCGATAGATAATTCCACTTGTTTCCAAAGCAGATTCATATGTTTCAGAAATTCATCTGGGAACAAGTATGAAAATCTTGAAACAATGCAGAAGAAGGCAGATCAATAAAATGACACTTGATTTAAGAAAATTCTGGAAACAAGTTGATAAACATTGAAAACAATTGGGATTATCTCATCCTGCTGACAGATTTTTTCATTTATTTAAAGAAAAACAACACTGAATATGAGACTAAATGACTTGTTAACATTGAAATTTTTGTGCAAGGGTGATTAGTTGTAGAGATGTTTACTGGATATAAAATTTATTTCAATCTAATCAACGTCTTAAATGTTTTTCTTCTTCCCTGACAGCTGCATTTTTACTTGAAAACGGCACCAAAACAAAACCTGAACGTCAAGCCTCACCACGGCAAGAAAAACCTCTCATCTACTAAGGTCCCTTTAAACCTCGGCCCGAGATGAGGCATGGACAATAATTTAGATATGTATACACACACACACACACACACACACACACACACACACACACACACACACACGCACTCACACACACTCACAATCCCACATAAGCACATACACATTCACACACATACACACAAATTATGGGAATGATAAATGAACATAATATATGTAATTTTACCTTAGTAGTCCTATGATTATCTATTTCAAACCTCAGTGTTTTGTCAATAAATATAAACTGTGTGTCTGTATTAAAGAAATGTTGCAAGCCTGGTGTATTTATGTTAAGTGTTAATTTGTATGAGCACGGCCACCCTATATTTGTAAAGGACATTTTTGAGTTGATTCCTATAATTTGATGAAAATGAAAATGAAAATAAAACAGTTTTTTTCCTGTTAGAAGCTGTTACGTAAATTGTATGTTTACTGTAAGACTGGTTTTGGTGCATTTCACCTGTTCACTTTGGGGGGTTTGGAGTTCCTGTTTCATACATGCTTTCATTTATGAATGCTTTTGTCATCCTCCCGCTTAACAATTCATAACATGCACTCTGTGCTGCATCGTCTCTAGTGTCACTTCTGTTGCATGGTTTTCCTTTAAGCATCAAATTATCTTGAGAAAATTCCATTTAGCTTTATTTATCCAAGGAGGATCACCCTGTTACAAATGTTCACACCTGTTCAGGCACCTTTGCTCAAAGGTTCCTCAGTGGCTTGGGGAAGAGCTTGTCCCAGCGTCCCAGGCCTGTTCCATTTACTGGTCACCTACATAAGAGAGTCAAACATATAGTCTTTATTGTTTCTTCCTCTTCCTTAAGGCACATAAATAAGTAACAGCACTGTCTTTTCCATGCTTATGTAATGATAATGATCACAACATTAATAGTATAATTTTTTATAACACTTTTCAAAATACAGATACAAGGCACACACATGCAAATGAATGAATAAAAATGTAAACAGCAAGAAACATAAAAGCCAATCATCAAACAAAAACAAAATGGAAAGAAAGTGAGGTCAAGGGCGTCTAATAAAACATCAGTGAGTAAATATCTCCATGTGAAACTCCCTCAGCTCATGATGCTCCCAGCTTAATATCAGCAGCCAAGAAAAACCTTGAGTGTGCATGGCAGAATCAACCAAATATGTAGATTTCTGATTCAACAATTGCTTTGATCTTTTGATGCACTGTACTGTATATTATTAGCATTGTATGGCATTTTAAATTTACATACAGCAATATTACAATTATCTTTCAATGCCAAAAAAAAAAAAAAAAAGCAGTGCCTTTTGGTGAAACTTTAAGGGTATCATCAGATTTATAAACAAGACACTACAAATAGATCTGACTTTGGGACTACACTGTGTGTTCGGTACTGCCTGCTTGCTTGGACTTTCCGGCATGGCACTCTGTATGCCTTTCGTCTGTATTGTAATTACACCCCACTTGTCTGGCTGTAAGTGTAAGTGTGTGTGTGTTTGTGCATGTGTGTGTTTCTATCCAACAAGCTATCTTTGTAACCATTCATAACCGAGCCATAAAACAAAAACATGAATTTCAGTGGGACAAAAGTGAATCCATAACCTTGATGTTAAAGGGGTTCATGTTAGTTTTATGCGATTGTGACTTGACTAACAACATTTCATACATACCTAAAAGCATTAACATTCTTTCTGCAGCTTATAATATTCAGAAGAGCCAACTGGAATTACTCCAGGCATCTGGAAATCTCTTATCTTTTGCCTCTTGAGGCAGTGTTCAACAACCCTGCAGTAGATGTCACTGCTGTACAAGGCAGAGAGATAACACGTCTGCCTTTGTCCTGTATGGCACATCTCCACTTCCAGAAAACTGTCAAATAAGCTAACTGTTTTCCTTGATAAAACAGATAAAATGCTAGACAGAGTATAGACAGAAACACAGACAGAGAAATAGAGTCCTTAAGGTTTTATCATATTTATTGATTACCTATTGGGTGACCTTATAAAATGGCTCTGCATCAACTCTAAGACCTGCACTTGCATATTTTTGTAAAGGAGAGACTGAACTGTCTTGCACAGTTGGGGGATTTTCTACACTCACCAACCAATTTTTATGCACTTTCTGCACTGGCAGAAATTGCCATTACTTGTTTCAACGGCACTCCTGTCAAATGACAAAATACATAAATGTAAATCATGTTTTTACTCTCCTTGGTTTCAGTAGTCCAGTATGTGCTGAGCAAAAACTGCCTGGGCCGAAGTGATCCAGTTGTCCGAGTTGTTGTGTGTTCATATCAATGACAAATTCAACTGGTCTGACAACACAGATGCACTCTACAAGAAATGACATTGAGCTTTGGCACCCTGGAGGTGGCAGCAAAGGGAAGGCTAAAGTCTTTCTGTACACAAATGTGTCCATCTCTATGTCTGCTGATATAAACAACTACAGTAAACTAGTAGATGTGCAAACTTCATAAATCTAGTGAACATATAGAGTATTCTTTCAGGCCAATAGGAATTCTATATTATCACAATAAAATTGCTATATCCTTTAATATGTTTTATTTTTTTGTACTATCATGTTTCATTTGCTTCACATTACCCAAATCGATATTCTATTCTGTGCTTCTGCAGCAAGTCTGTTTCTTCTTGGAGAACTTAACTTTGATAAAGTCTTAATAATACATGTCTGACAACGTGTTTCAACAGTTTGAGTTTAAGGAGATTTCATCAGTGGCATGTTCTGTTGGTATCAATTGAGGACTGAGAAAGAATGTGCCCCTGTGGTCTTTCCATACATTAAAAGAGAGGATTCCTTGCCCAAAGAGCCATCCCCCCGGTCCATAAACAAGAGGGCCTTTCCTGAAAGCCAGACTGTGTTGAGTGTGACTTTAAAAAGAGAACTTTCCACTTGTTTTTCCTGTGCCATTCACAAACACTACAGCATGCAACAATAGGCCCTCTGACGACCAGGAAAGAGGAAAAGCGCACTTCACTGGGCACTCAGTGAATCTGTGACAGTGATTTAGAGCCTCCCCAAGGACAAACATGGAACCATACACAAATGATCAAATGTGAAAAAGAACTTGTTTCTAAATGTACACTAAAAATGTGGTTTAAACAGAGAGCAGAAATCTTACTACTACTACTATCTACTGTTTTGTTTTTACGACTACTACTACTACTATTCTGTTTTTACTACTACTACAATTCCTACCACTATTTCTTCTATTTAATTTTACTACAACTACTACAATTTCTGCTACAATTTCGGCTACTACTATTAGAACTACTATTACTGCTGCTACTACAATTACTATGGCATTTTAGATACTGATATTGTGCTTTTATTCAGACTATTCATGTTGGCCTGACCTGCCTATGTGAAACTGATATCAGCAGCTTATTTCTCCCTCTCCTCTGTCTCTAAGCCAAAATCAGTAAGCACCCTATTCAGTTGTCATCTTTCAAGAGGAATACCAACTCAGGCTGCTGGTCTTGCAGTGGATAGACCAGGTCCACACAGTTCTGCTGACTGGCCTCTTCAGTACCAACACATGATCTGATCAGGTCCACCTTCCTTGTTCGGCCAGCAGCTCTAAAGATCAGTCATACACATCATTTCACCTCCATCTGTCTCCACCTGCTGACCCCTACAGTCAACCACAGCAAGCCGCTTCTCTCCGCTTGTGCACTGTAGACTGGTTTGTTCTTTATATAATGATATGATATTAACCTATTATTCACAATGCTAGCCACAGAAATGTCTGACATTTTTGATTGGCATGCATACACACCTCTGTTCAGACTTTGTGGTGTAAAACAAATGACAAGACGAGACCACAGTGTTGAACTCTTTCTTGCTCCCACCAGTTAGGGGCAGTATTATCATAATAATGCTCTTTTATAAGGCATTCATGCGCATAGTCATTTGACGACCTCATCGCTTTGAATGTTAACACAATATACTTGATGACCCCTCTCCTCATGGAATATGTGATCATTATAATTATAAGGCCACATACTGTACATTATATAATACCACAAATTATATGTGTGTGGTGAATAAATCCACTCAGTGACAAGCCAGTTCCCATCCCCAGTTTGACCAATACAGTAAGAGAAATATTACAGACTCACTGTTTTTACAATGACAATTTGTTATTTGTGAAGTGACAATAACAATAGACTGTTCCTAAATATTAAGGCTGAACTATGAGCAATTCACATTACCCATGCAACGGCAGCCAAATCAATTGTCATGATACCATAATAAGCGATGAATCATAATAATTATAAACAAAACAGTAACTGACTATAATCCATGTCCAGTCAGTAATTGAGTACAGTCACTTGCTGCCTACTCAAACGGTAAGCCACAGTTGATGTTCACTGTTTCTCGGTCGAGGGACAATAGGACGACTGTACGATAGCCAATATATTCTTCTGTAACACAGAGTGCAATGACGACCAACTGGCAAACTGTACTGAAAGACAACAATAGGCTGTAGAGCCACATACTCACTCTGAATGAAAGTGGGCACTGTGAGAGAAGACAAAGCCAGCATTTCATACATTGTCATTGATCTGGAGCATTCTCAGAGGTAGTGTGGGCCTGTGTGTGTGTGTGTGTGTGTGTGTGTGTGTGTGCGCGCGCGTGCTTCCACATGCATTTGTGTACAGTTGGCCAAACATGGCGTCAATGAAGCCCACTAGCGGCCTTTTACTGCCAGACCTCTCCTACACTGTCTTACTCATATTCATTGACTCAAAATTTACCACAATTTTCTACAAAACTGTGTGAATGCCTTTGTTGAATATTAGCTGAAATAGGTGCTACTTAAATTACACCACATTTATTTGTGTAAACATCGATACTAGCACTTAAGATGACTGACTGAGCACATACAGTTGTATTGTTTGTAAGACTGGAGCAAAACAGATTTGCATTTGAGTTGAGATGGAATTTGATGGTTGCTTTGAAGAGATGATTTTCCATCAGCAAGGTCATGCATGTACATAAGGGATTTCCATATGGAATATATGTTCATATCAAATAACCATATGAAACATATTCCAATTAGGCACATTTTCACATATGGACATATATGTTAAACATACTGTATATTATGCATATGCCACTGTTTGATATACCATATGTTTGACAGTTATGGGTGCACATATATAACTATTTAAGGACAATATGTTGTTATATCATGTCATGTGCATATAAGTTACCCATATATGTTCATACATACACATATAAACATAAATGTGCTACACATATATCATCATATCAGGTTGGGTATATATATTTGGTTCACGTATAACTATATATCTGAGAACATTTCTCTGGTATAGAGTCATATATGTTATTTCCATTTGGGAACGCTTTGACAATCTGTGTAAATATTAACCATGAATCAAAGTGTGTTGTATGGTCAACTGTATTACCTCTGAACAGAATAAAACCGACAACAATCTGACTGACAACATCAACACTCGGCCTTTTGATCTTTATTTGGAGTCAAACACATGTAATATTAGAATGCCAAGGAAGCATACTAATGCAGCTAGCATTTGCACAATTTGTGCACTACACGTCTGTGTGTTTATGTGTGCATCCGTGTATGTGTGTGTGTGTGTGAGTGACCTCTCCTGTATTCTTGCCTCCTGGTCCTGTTGACACTAAAGTGAAAAAGGCATCCAACTGGCTTCATTTCCTGCTATTGTTCTAGCAGATATGTGAGCAGATATAAGGAAGCTGTCATTACTGCAGACACAGCAAAAAGTATATTCTGCCTTCCACACTACACCACACACACACACACACACACACACACACACACACACACACACACACATACAATGACTAAGCTTGTGAAATGGGTTACCAAAAGTATAATCCCTCCAGAACTAAATTACAGATGCAATGACTATGATTTTGTCTCACTAAAAAACTAGTTTTCATTGTCTTAATGAGATATTGTCTTTGCCAAAAAGAGAAATGCCACGCAACAGAATGGTAGTTACACCTTTCTGCTGCTCTGTTCTCACAAGTAGAGGCTGGTCTTGTTCTTTTATCCATGGGAGTGTCAAAAGGTATTGCTGCAGGGATTATTTACCATTGTAGTTACTACAGGCATACCCTGACCTGTGCCTATATAGTGATTCACCAATATTTCATCATATTATGGAGCAAGCCTAATATACAACATAGTTAGAACAAAAGCATTGCATTTCATACTACATATTTAACATTTAATGTGGCCAAAACAAGGGGTTTTATCAAATAAAAACTTTGACAGATGCCTTGTCCTGATGAGAATCTAAATAAAAAACAACAGACAAAGCAACAAGCTGTAAACACATGTTGCGTTTATGTTATTCCTGCTGTGAACCCTGCTGAGTCTGGGTGGAGTGGACAGTCATAGCCTGTGCTGACCTGTACAGGAATGAGGCGAGGTACTGAGGAAGTGTTTCTCCAATGACAGGCAGTTTTTTTTTCATTCTTTGCCTGAAGAGAGCTAGGTGTTCGTCCCCCGATCCCAAAGAATTTGACTGGACATAAACAGAGCCTTGATTGAGTTTTGCGGTTAATTCGTACTTCAAAATGCAGAGATACCATGCAGGCCAAACCCACCTCAACTCATTTAAACATTTACATTTTGGAACAGCTCTACCTACTGCTCGTATATTACAGTTGTGTTCCTTTCTTTTCTCTGCTTTTTTATGTGGTGAACTAGGCTTATATCTACCTTGAATAAATTTCAGTATTTTGCATTCAAGGAGCTTCCTTATCGTATATTTTCTCGAAGAGGTGGAATGAACTCTTCTTATCATGTAAATTCATAATTTAAGAATACCAATCTGGTATAAATTGAAACAGGGTCTTTTAGGGGGAAATGAATGAATGAATAAATAAATAAATGTATTAATTAATTAACATGAATTAATACTTTTCTGAAAATTGCCAGCTTCCAGGCTTACAAAAGAAATAAAAGGTATATACCGTATAGTTCACAACCAGTGTTAGTCCCAGGAGTTTGTTGGTGCCTTATTTTATTCCTCACATTTTCTGTAGGTCTACTTTGGCCTCTGGAAAGCGTTCCTAAACATTTTTGAATCAAGGCGCCCCAATAAAAAAATAAAAAATAAAAATGGAAAAGTTTGTCTAAGGGAGTTTTTTGGTTGTTGTTGATTATGATTTGGAACAGAACTTGACAACTTTGTATACTTTATGGAACTAGGGAAAGCCTAGAGAAAATAGTAGTATTAAACTACTAAATTACTAAATTATATCAAAAATTAATATGATCCTCATTTTGCTGGGACCGCCCTGGAATCCCCTCAAGGACCCATGAAGGCGAACAGACCGCACTTTGGGAACCGCTAGCCCATGTAGCACGTTTTTTTTTCTTTTTAATCAGGCATTAGCCGAGCCAGCCATGAGTCTCTGGTGCAGAAAAAGTGGGTGGTGTTGATGTAGGCATGGAGAGCGCAAACCAACTCGACTGCTCCTATTTCTATTGGGATGACAGCTGATTCTACCGAGCCAGCGTCAGCACCGCCGTGTGACTTTCTACTATCAATATGTTTCCGTGACCCCCTATCCCACCAGAAGGCATTTCTGCACACGGATATTGAACTTGCGCACTCCAATGCTGTAGTCAGTGTAGCTGCTAAAGTTGGTCGCGAAGAAGAAAAAAAAAAAGCAACTCCGCCACCACATCACCGACCCAAAGTTGGATATCTTGTCTGACTGGATATAACTGCCCGATCCCGATTTCTACAGGACATTCAACCACTTTATAGGTAAGGAATGGTTGCAAACGCCAGATTAAACGTTTTACAAACTTTAGCTCCCTATGCATTTTGAGAGGAAACACGCATATCACATGATGAATGATGCGCCGACTTACATTAGCCTATAGAATGACACGAGTAAGTGTTTTTGATTGGTTTCTTTATAACCATAATATCACTCCGCGGAAGCCCTAATAATGATTACACAGTGTTTCCCTCTTCGTGTTCAGCAGTTAGGTGTTTTTGTACGTCAATGCCAACAAACTAGTTTTAATTCTCGATTGGGCGTATTTTCAAGCAACCAAGACGAGTTCACTATAAGTAAAGTGGAGGCTGTGAGTCCACAGTCAGCCCGCTGCCTGACTAATGACGGACGTGAGCGGAATGATTGATGACAGTGAACAGAAGTGCAGCCGACTGAGAGCTGCACAACAAATCCCCCTCCTGTCCTGTCCTGTGCTGTCACCTGTGTCTGTGCTGTCAGTTGTTCCAACACACACACACACACACACACACACTGCACAACAGACTGATGGAACATTCTGGTCACACACAGTTACCCCGGTGGTCTGTCACAAGCGCCTTGTTCGGTTCGGTTCTGTTCTGTTCTGCGTGTGCTATTCTATTCTATTCGATTCGATTCGATTCGATTCGATTCGATTCTATTCTACTATGTTCTGTTGTTTCCCTTTCTGTTTGTTCTATTCTGTTCTCTTTTACTCTATTCTACTCTACTCTAATCGACTCTGTTCTATTCTATTCTTTTTTATTCTATTCTGTTCTTTGTGTTGTGTTATGTTGTGTTCTGTTTGTGCTGTTCTCTTCTATTCTTTTAGGTTCTACTCTGTATGGAACTATGATATGAGACTAGATATCATCTCAGATTTTGGATATGGGATGATATGACATAATTTTACTCTTTTCCTTGTTTTATTGAGGTATATAGTTGAAGATATAGTCATATTTGATTTTGTCCATATCACTCAGCCCCATGCTGCATTGCATTCTATTCTGTTATACATCTATTTAGCTACGTTCTGTCCCATTCACTTATTATACTCCATCAGTTCTACTCTATTTGATTACTTGTCTTCTCTCAGGTTCATAGTGGAACCACTTACTGTATTCCTTGACCTTATCAAAAGCTTTACTGCACTGCTCTAGTTTGCCGGTGGCCACTCAGTCTGGCACAGGGCTGCATGTTATGACTTCTCAGTGGACTAATGTGCTATGATGTTGTAATGAGAGAGTGAAGGGTTAATGAGTTTTGGTGTATTTGGGCAGACACTTTGGCATGCGCCACTCCATTCAAGATTTCTCTATGACATGCAAATGTGTTCAGTGGAGATGGTTTATGTGATGATAAATGCTTTAATTATGTTTTGCAGTGCATAGGCAGGGAGCCATACATGGTGAAGTGTATTGATTGTATATATTAAAGGCGTCTGTAAGAGAACTGGGTTTCTTTAGCAATGTGGTTGATATTGTGGGATATAATGTAAACAGTCTAAAGTTGAATTATCTATACTTTGTAACATGAATTGGATCTGGAACAAGCCTGATTTGTGCTGCAAATTCATTGCAGTATAAGCCAGTCTTATTCTGCTGAAGCTGCCAACCTGACATCACCCAAAGGAGCAGGTCGATATAGCTAAATAATTTAAATAAGATCTCCTACATGAAATGCCTTCAGTCAAATGTGTGCATTCACCCCTCTGCATTCCCCCTTGGCTTGGAATTTTAAACAAATCAGTAGCAAATATTGATTAATTGTGGAGTCTGATCCAAAAATGAAACATGTTTTCATGACATTTTCTGTTTTTTAAATACTCTCCTAACCTAAAGGACCAACCAGTGAAATCTGACATGACACCCACAATTTCCCCCACATTGGAGCCATAAGTGCAAGTCTGCCAACCATCCACACTGAAGTCAGGATATAAGCATTTGTGGTCCACCACCACCACCAATCTTGTCTCTGCTCTTTTGCTGCAGTGTCAGTGCAGCGAGGTACAGCACTTTGGGACTGAGACAGACCACAAAGGGCTTGAGACCAGGAAAGAAATCCTTTGCTAAGTACATAATTTTGAATTTACTTCTTCAATACAGTGTTCATTAATGGATTCAGTAAAGAATTTGTCATTTGACATTTATTAACTGATTTTATGCATTCCTATATTTCTTTCTCTGTCTCTGTCTTATATTAGACGTATTAGACACTTTTCTTGTGTGGGTTGACTTTTAAGTAACTTTTGATTACCTTCTTGTTAGTGTCAGTGTATTATTCAGGGTGTATATTTGTGTATTTACACCTTCCTTTTTCTTCAGAAATCCACTGCTTGAACCACTAAGGCAGCAGCATTCAAGAGAGTTTGTACCTTTTTTTGTGTTCCATTGTTTTGTTTTGTTTTTATGTTTAGTACATAGTAAAGATTTTGGATGCACATACAGTAAACCTCCTGGCTGAATTATTTAAATGTGGCAGTAGTGTCTTATATCAGGACTTGACGACGGACATTTGAGCTGTTTATGTCAGTGTATGTAACACAATGCTCTGTTGCTCTCCTAGTAAATCCAGTTACAATGTTTGTATTGTCCCACTGTCATACGTCTAAGTATGGGATAACTAAGGAAAACTTCTAGAAAAAAAAAGATAGTTTCCAGTTTTTCTCCTTATTATGTAATGCACCATCACTTCAGATAGAGAGAAGGTCTTGGATAGAAAAAGAGAATTCCTGACATTCTTCTGGCAGCAGCACGGTATTGGTTAACGGAGTTAAACAGGGAAGAGGAAAACGTTGAGCTGAACTGGATTTGAAAAGGTAAATGAGCTTTGCTGCTGGTATGAGAGGAGGTTTTAGAGAAAAGGGTGAGGCAAGGACATCAGTGCCCTTTTCTTGCCATACTCAGAGTGAAAACTACTACAGTGATGATGAAGTGATTTTTTTTTTTTTTTTTTTTTTT
>OMKZ01010569.1:20884-31438 GCA_900302535.1 Neoniphon sammara | reverse complement strand
CCAAAAAAAAAAAAAAAAAAAAAAAAATCTCTCTCTGTGACGCCTGTTCTTGTCTGATGAGACCTCAGTTGATCCCCCCTCAGCTTCGCCTGTGTTGTCTGTTCTCAACTTGGCGTGGCTGTCGGAGAATATGGGCTGAGTCGCCGAGCTGAGTCATAAGAACATCTGCAGTTTGTAAGTGTTGATAAATTCAAGGTTAGGAGGCCTGAAGGAAAGCTACATAAAGTGGCATTTCACTGTAGAGGAACAGGAGTTTTCTAACTTTTTCATGTTCCAGACCTCCAAGTTGACTCTCATTAAGCTGCGGGCTGCCATTTGAAGGGATTTTGCCCTAAGGACCCTGATGTGAAAAGTTAAGTATTAAATTGTTTGAACTCTGTCAAATAGATTCAAAGTGGTGAGATGGAAGCATAATGTCAAAAATATCACTCACACTTTTTCATATTGTAATCATTTCTACTGAATTGGATTATAGTGAAATTAAACTATTTCTCAATTTGTTGAGGACCCTCAAGAAGCCGCTCACAGACTCCACTTTGAAAACCATTGCTCTAGAAGGCCTTTATTTTTATGCGTATTCCTCTAAAAACCTGACCTGAAATTCTGTGTCCAGGGTCGGACCAAACAAACCGCCAAGAATTTGAAATGATCAATAATTTGAAATTGATATTGAGAATATAACAGACAAGCCTGAATGCCAGTAACAACTTGTGTGTTAAAATGTTCTAAGTACTTTGCTGTAATTCTCAACACCACAACTGAATCATGAAACTTTTTTTTTTTTTTTTTTGGTAACTAGAATAATGGAAATCTGATGCATTGAATCTGATATTCCCTATCCCAGGTGAATCATTTATTCCAGCACACTTAGGAGGTGAATAATTTATTCCAACACACTTATGAGCACTGTCCTGACTGTTATTTTTTTCTTTTTCTATTGTTTTCTTTGTTGTCAAGAGCCAATACCAGGACACTCATCCATGACCAGAGTCCCATTGCTTATCAGGACATCATAAATCGTAACAGACGAGGCACACCTTTGTTGTAGTCTTAATCTTTCCATATGCAAAGTGCCCCTTGTACTTTCCCAAGAAGCATTCTGCAGTGGCGGGAAAGCAGTTATGTGCGGATGATTTTTGGTTTGAAAATACGCATTGAAGTTTGTCTCTGCACACCTTTACAAGTGATGGACATTTTTACCACCCACTGATGGAGAACCTGAAAATACACAATACCAGCTTTTGTTGAAACGTGATCTCCAGGCATGCCTGCAACTCCTCCTGGCGTAATCCAGTTTCTTCCTTCCTCCTTTTTTCAGTCACAACAAAACAGTCCACATCCTGTGATCTCATGTTTTGAAATAAACTGATGAGTCACTGATGCATTTGAACTAATAGAGAATGTGTTCAGACCAGAGTAAAAGCATTTGGAAACTATCAGAAGTATAAAAGTGGAATTGGCACTTCCTTAATTTGAGCCAAAAACGCAGAGCAAAGACCTTTACTTGTATTTAGTATCACACGTCATCAGTCAAACATCCCTAAATAATGCTTTCAGTTACTTAGTTTCATTACATACCTTGTTCAATGAATATACCGGGAAATACCAGCCTATAGAAGTAGAATGAACAAGAAGTAGCTGAATAGATGGAGTGATGATATTCAGAAACTGATAGCTCTGGTCCTTAGTTCTGATTGGCTGACACACACTGGAAGCCATAGTAATATATCTGAAAAACCCACAACTGTCACTTTATACAATTAACATTAATTTGAATATCAATACATTCACTGAAAAGTACTATTCATACTGCTAATTACTGCCCGTATTTATGTCACTCAGTAGCCAGTTTGTTAGTCACCATTTGAACTGTTTTATTGCTAATAGGTTTATTATATCTATTATATACCTCTATCTAGCTGTGTTGAACTTACCAATGATGCAACAAGCTTTCGTGTCAAAAAGTCTGTTAAGAATTGAAATGAACCAGACACAGTGATGTTGCTGCAGTATCACCTGAAAACTAAACATCTTTGTGAGCTGCCAAAGCCTTGTTTAAAAGTCACCAAGCCTGTGGGCCGCCGACACACCGACAGTCCCATAAATAACACTAAGAAGCTTGTCTGGCTCGGTGTGGCGCTCAGGATTAGCTCAAAGAAAGCTACAGCAGGCCTGTGATTCTTTGCATGTCCATTGGTCAGGAGGAGCAGTGCTGGGGTTGTGTGTGTGCTCTGTGGTTCACTGTGGTGGCTGCAGGCCTGAGTTGATAGGATGCAAAGAGTCAAGCAGTGGATGGGATGCTAGGTGTTGCATTTAAGACCAGTAACCATTTCCACATTCATTTTTAGACATTAGAAACCTTTTGCTTTGAAGAGTGCATGAAAGCTGAGGTAGTTCAGATTGTCATTACGTGCTCCCTGCCAGGTATGACAAACGTAGGCATTTGTTGTGCAAACCTTCCCTAGAAGATGCATTTATGGACTGGAATGTCATCGTGATCTCATTCGCACACCAAGCCAGGTTGTGTGAGTTGCTACATAGATTACTATCATACTTTGGAAACCAATGGTAAAAGATGAGTGATATGTGTTGTCTTCATGTCAGGACCTGTTTCGTCTCAGATGAAGAGCCAGTGTCTCTTCCTGGCAGCTTTTGTTTCATCTGCATTGAGGATGAGCAGAAAGACAAATAATGCTACAGAGATCGATAAGAACACACTTTCTTCTTTACATGTTCAATCACGTGAGACAAGTTCTTATAATAGTTTTTTTCCTTCTAACTTTTGTATGTCTTATCACTATTGCACATAATGAAAATACATCCACTAAAGCAATTCAGTAGTTAGCTCTAAAATGAAAGTTCAGTCAAAATGCCACTGAAGTTTATACAAAAACCAAACAGTGATTCAGTCCCTGTAACTCCATCTCAGTCTTCCAAACTATTGATGTTAATGGAGTTGTCTTTTTACAGAAAAAACATAATATGTCATCAGATTTTTCCAAATAGCTTGTGCAGCATAGAGCAAGTGTTTTATGGCTAAACAGTTGCAATGAGGGTATAAAAGTATAATATTTACCTCATCATCTCTTCATTTGCTTTGGACATGCTTCATAAGGGGGGATATAATTTTATTGCTTGCTCTTATTTGTCTTTAGCTTCATAACCTGTTGCCTCTGCATGACATATGATATCGTCCAGGTTTTGGCTCACCTGTTGATGTTTTAAGGATAATAATTCCCCTTTACAACCGATATTCTTTGGTTATCTGATAAAATACAATTGTGCTTAGATGAATAAGAACTGATCATAATGATAACAAAGAATAGCTTTCATAAATGCAGTAACAGCACATGGAAAATGTGTTGGTCATACAGTATTTAATAGGCCTAGGTGTCCTGCATTAAACAGCATCACACTTTTCTTTTGTTTCAGTTGATGTATAACATTCACACTCCAACATATTTACATATTTGCACTGAATGAACAATTGGGTATTTTTATTTTTATTTTTTCAAAATTCACCAATAGAATTCTTAAAAATATTGATCACTAGTCCTCAGCAGGTCATTTAACTCCCTGTGGCTTGTAATTAACTATCACATCAAATTGCAAATTCTAAAATGTCTTAACTTGACCTGGTCCTGTATTTGTGGGTAGAAGTAACCTGTACGTGCAGATAGGAACGCTGTTTCCTTTAGCCTCTCATTCAACACCCCCCTTTGGTTTGCATTAGCGAATGAATTGGCTTGGGTTTCACTGTGGCTTTAACACAGTGTGGTGTTGAGTTCACAACCTGCTACAGTGAGCTGTGAGCAGTGACTGCTCATGTTAAGCAAAACCTTATTCCTTAACCTTCACCGAGAAAGCAAGCAACCAGCCAAATACACACACACACACACACACACACACACACACAAAGAAACACACACAGCACTCTGTCTGTGGTGGTCAGCTGTCCCTTCTATCCACTTTTAGAGAACCACATCCAGGATAACCTGAGCCCCCTCTCTCCCCAGAGACGGTGGCACTGAGCTGGGCTGCAGGCCTGCTCCTCTCCCCCCTGGGCTCCAGCGGCCCACTGAACAGAGGCCCCATTGACTCTGAAGAACTGCAGCCCTCTTCTCTCATTTCCCATTTCTTTCAGTTTGTCCATCCACACCTGTGGTTAGTCTGTCTCCAGATAATAATCCAGAAGAGCCGCTTGAAGGCTTGTTTTTTGTTGATAATGGAACAAATCAGCATCTGAACTCAAATTCAGATACATTTATTTTCAGATGTGCTGTTGTTGTTCAATTAATGAACACAAATTTGTTTGCAACAATGGGCCTCTGGTCACCTTTGATTTTTGATTAGATTTACATTCATACAGTACACATAATCATCTTCAGGCAAGCCTTTTGTGGAATAACTGCAAATTTAAACACATAAGCTTGCACAGTTATATGTAGTTTGACTTTAATGAGTTCGGCATCATCCAAATCCATTCATTTTGAATGGAAGTTTCCTTTCCAAAAAAAAAAAAAACAACAACAACTGAAAGTTTTTGTTTTAGCAATGATTTGCTCACTTGAGGCTGAGTCACCGAGTTGAACATGTTGATGCTCCACTGTATTGCACTGTAGCCACCAACTGGTGAAGACAAAGAAGTGCAGGCATAAATTGTTAATTTGTGTCAAAATGAAACAGAGATGACCAGACTCTTGGATGTTATTTATATCAATGTATGTTAGCTTCAGTGATGATATTTAATCTTTCATGTTTCTTGATGTAGTCCTCTAAAATGAGATTAACTATGTATTAATATACTGTATGCAATAAGTTGTATATGAGTCATCCTAGATCAGATGTGATTTTATTAGTATAAATGCTTGACCTGCATATGTGTGATGGATAAAATCCAGTTGTAGTCTGTACCTCTATCAGTCACCTATAATCCATAGTACTGCAGTTTGTTTTATCATGGAAAAGAAGAAACAATATCGGCAGGAGGGATAAGAGGGCACTAAGCAGTGACCTTCATCCTCATTGTTTACAGCTCTCTGCCTTCCTGTCTCTCTTCTCTGTCCGTCCTGTCACTTCCCTCTCACTTTCCCTTCCCTTTGCTCTTTGTATTTCTTTAACAAAAACTTGCTTTCTCTGATATGAACTTCAATTTGTATGGCAGGATTTGCAATAGCACAAGAATGCCCTGAGACACTTTTCCTGCTAGAAAAAAATGCAGCCTTTTGAAATTTGGAAATTACAGTGCTGCGATTTTGTTGATGACTGATGCAGTCCAAAGTATACCAAAGAACTTTCTTTTCATAATTGATTATTACCCATCATTCAGTGCGAAACTTTTCACCCATATTTAACATAAAATGGTATAAAATGCTAACCATGTCTTCATCTCTCTGTGTGTGTCTCTCTACCTCTGCAGGATATGAGTAATGGAGGCGGGCTCGGTGGTGCGTGCGGTGTTCGAGTTTCTCCCCAGCGTCTCTGAGGAGCTGCCGCTGTTCACCGGCGATGTCATCGAGGTGCTCAGTGTGGTGGACGAGTTCTGGTTGCTTGGTAACAAGGATGGGGTCACAGGTGAGGTGTCAGGGGTCATAGATCTGTGTGGTTGCATATTTGAATTCAGCAGTGATATCAATTCCACTTGGCTTGCCGCAAACAGCTAAAACCCAAAGGAAAAACTGCATAGAGAAGCCTATCGCAGCATATTCATTATGAAAACAAGTCATATGGGAAGTTTAGATGAATTGTTGGCCTTTTTTACTCTTGGTCTTTTATTTTGGCAGTGAAATTTGCATGTGTGGGCAGCTATTGCTGTTTTATACAAACAGTTTCAGAGTTATCAGAACAGTGATAGCTTGATTTATGTGATAGTTTTTAGAGGTGCAGTGATACTGTCTGCTGTAATAGGATTGGCACTGATCTGTCTCCCAAGTACGTGGCACTTGAACTGGCAAGTGAAGCTGTCTTGGCATCAATACTTGAATCACATTCACTCTGGCATACTATCATTTTTTTCCTGCAAGAGGGAAAATATTTCCTGACAGATGCAATTCTGAAAAGCTGCTATTTGTGAAGTTCATCGGCACCACACCTGTTGTTTACAAGAGGTTCCTTGGCTTTGAGCAATCTCTTTTAGTTAACTAAGACAATAAGCTTATCACTATTGTGCTCTGTTTAGTTATAAAAGCAGATTGTTATATTGCACGGGTTTTTGATTGAACTGTAAATCATGGAATGGCAGACAGCTGTCATTGTAATACAGCATTTTAGAAGGTTTTCAGTATAAATCAGTATTATAGTTTATTGTTATTCAGTACAATCATATAGTGATAATATAGTGATTTTGGGATATTGTGACACAATTCTGCTGTTTAACCTGATTCTAATACATTTTTTTATACTGATATACAGAATATACCTCATGCATGCAAAATGATGTTAAATAATCAAATTAATGCACAGCCCGTTATACCAAAAGGTAATGTCAGGAGTTCTGTTTAACATCACACCTGACATTAACTTTGGATTCAATGGGATGAACGTTAATATGATTACTGGCATTTCATATTCGAAACGAACCCTTATGAGTATCATGATATTGATTTCAACCATATTGCCCATCTTTACAATGGATACTAAAGCCTCTAAATTTGTATTATTGACTAATTCAAATAGCTGATTTTAGGGAGTTGCAACAGGGCAGTAATGCCATGTCAGGGACGAGATAACGCTGTATTAAAGAGGACAGTATCAGGCATTGCATTACACTGAAACAATTAATCATCATGCTCTTCCCACGTCTCCTCCCTGCAGGTCAGTTTCCCAGCACCTTTGTGGAAGCGGTCACCATTCCCAGCGCCAAGCCTGAAGACAGACTGTATGTGTGCATCAATGATTTCAACTCAGCAGAGCCAGGGAACCTTTCCCTGAAGAGAGGTAAAGATCTGCTCTCATACAAGGGCAATTTTTACGTTTTAAAGATGGAATAATACCAAAAATATGAATCTGTGTACGCTAGCCTTATGGCCTTGAGCAGTTGAATTCCTGCTTGGGTTGTAATACTGCAAATCAAATCTCCCAAGCCAGAGCACTACAGAGACTTTTTTCTTAATATCACACATGGGCTTTTAAATTGAGTCCAGATTCTATGAGAATCCCCAATACTTATTAAATAACTGTTTGCTAAAAACATATTTTGTACGGGATATTGGTTGTCGCACTGCACACACCACACATCAAAATATTGTGTTTTGGGTTATTAATGTTATTGGTAACTCGAATGGGCTGTTTTCCCACTTAGCCTAACGGGAGCTTAATGTCACTGTACTCAGGTAAATTGGATGTCTTGTGTTGTCGTGTAGCTGTGGTGTGTGAGACCTTGAAACATGATAGTCTGACTAGACTGTCGCCTTGTCTCCAGTGGCCAGGGTTTAGCTGTGCTCTGACCTGCTTTTACCTCAACAGAGCTGGCCAAGGCTGGCCGCAAACACTGACTTAAAAGATTAATGTTCATTGACACTAAATGGAATGCTTCCTGTGTGGTTTACGCAGGTTAATTTAGTTTTAATGGTAAGTGATGTTAAGATGGCAGCTCTTTCAGAAATTGACTGGGAGAAGAATAACATGAGAAATATCAGTTGTTAGTTTCACTGTTTTCTCAGTCCAGTGCTGAAATTAAATGACCTGGCTAATCAATGGAGATGCAGACCAAAACATGACAAATCTGTAGCCCCGATTGGAGACAAGGCATGTGTTTCCCTTGAATGATCACTAGTTCTTTAAGGGGAATATCCCTTTAAGAATCTGTATGGTATTTACATGGTCTACAGTCCAATCAATATTAGTGAACATGCAGAGCTCTATCCCAAAGCCAGAAACTATTTTCAACAGTCAATCCTGTGATGTCTGGAACTGCTCTGAACTGAGTTTATTTAAAAAAAAAATATCAAGGTGACTTACCAGCATCCAGAGGGATTTTTTTGCAAGTCAGTGTACATTTTGTGCATTAGCACCAAAACCACTACCACAGAATGAAGCCCGTCTGAAAACAACTCATCACATCACAGGTTTTCATCTAATTTTGAATTATTTGGTTTCTAGTTTGAGAAAGAGCTCCTCATGTTCATATGAATTGTTTTAACAGGCCATTAAAATCATACAAATTCTTAAAGTGAGCAGTATTCTCTTTTAAAGAAAAACCCACTTCATAAGACAATTCAGTCATGTTACTTCTATGATCCTTAAGCCACCAACAAATCATCAATGAGTCTCCCATTAAACATCTTTAAAAAAAAAAAAAAAAGCATGTCTGTGCCCACAGATGAACAGTCTTTTGTATGTCTCAATTTTTTGCAGTATGTAAATAGTAACACAGTTTGTTTTTATTATTCATGGACATCACATCCATTTTTGTGTGGCCTGCTCAGTGTGCTGTTATTGTTTGGTTCTGAAAATTGTTATGCAAAACAATCCTATACTTTCCTTTGATGATTTATCGATGTTTGGAGATTCACTTAATTCCTTTTAGCACATCATAGTGTTCTCTTTGGCAAAACACTGACAACTCCTGTTAGAAGCTAGTTTCCATAACCACCCACTAGAGGTCCCCAGTAGCCAAACTCAAACTGTGTTGACTCTTCATCTGACATGCTTTTGTTTCCTTTTCATATCCCCGAACTGTCATGAACTTAAACACACAGTTACAGCCTTATATTGTTATTTTGTCTGATTTTCCATTCAACAACACTCTCAGGCATACTGCAGTGATGTTGTTTGCAGAGATCCTACACATTGGTAATTTTATTTGTTATTGTTGTTACTATTACTATGGTTGTTATTATCAGTAGTATTAGTAGTAGAAGTAGAAGTTGTAGCAGTAGATCTTGTACAACTACTAGTGGTAGCATTTTATTGTGCAGTGTGTCATTAAATGGGTACTCAAAATTTTGACCAGACAGTATCACATTATTTTTAAAGAATGCGATACTGTCTTATTTTTAATTTTAACAGTGGTTCAGGAAAAAAAAAATCTGTGAAATTCACCAGAGCAGTTTTCCTATTGTCCTAGATAAGTCATATTTCCTGTAGTTGAAATGTTTATTTCCAGTTTGTTTTTCCATATTGGCTGTGCTCCAGTTACGCTCCCAGACACAATGGGAGGTGGAGCCGCAGGTCTTTGGTATGTGACCCCCCTGACTTCTGGCTGACCAGCCAGCATTCCTGTAATCCCTGTATCTCCAGAAATATTAGCTGTGATACTGACCCTGTGCAGTTATTGGTTATCCAATAATAAGGGTAATCTCAATTACTCAAACAGCATGAACTCATAAAGATGTCTTTATAAAATGGCCCATTTGTGCTGAATAGTATCTGAATATCTGTGTACTGAATATTTTTTGACTTCTATGTTCAAAATAGCTTATGCTCCTTTCCAGTTCTTTTGCTTAGACATTGAGAAGAATACGATAAAATATGAATACAGTTTACAGTATATTCATTGAACAACCAGGATGATAGACTTATGTCTTCTCTCATTAGCTTTATATCCTTTAACTTCACATCTTGCCTCTTGGCTCCATTTCTCTTCTGCATTTTTCAAATGCTTTCTGCAGTGCTCAGAATTCCCACATTTTTTTCTACATTTTGATCATTTTATTTCAGATAAAAATAAAAGTGAAAACAAAGCATTGGTAGTCATAGAACTGGCAGAGGTTAGTGTTTATAGCAAGAATTTGAGATTACCTTTTTATTAGGGTTTTGACACTAGCCTTTCACTTTAAACTTTTTTTCCTTTAATGGTTAGCTTAAATAGTAGCAACAATAATATTCATTGTAAACCTTCTTTTTCTCCGTCTCTCTAGGTGATGTAGTAGTTGGGGAGGCAGGAGGTGCCATGGACCTGGGAGAAGCCTGGCAGCGTGGCTGTAATGCCTGGGGTGCCCGTGGTCTCTTTCCCACGTCTTGTGTGAAGGAGCTGAACCTGTCAGGCCGCTCCAGGCAGCTGTCAGAGCGCTCCGCTCAGGCTCAGGCTTTGGAGCTCCCACCTTATGCCTTGGGCCAGGCCCGGGCCCTCATGAGCCTCCATGCTCAGCTCAGTGAGGAACTGGACTTCCGTGAGGGGGACTTGATCATCATCACGGGCCTGCCGGAGCCGGGCTGGTTCCAGGGGGAGCTGGAGGGCCGCAGGGGGATGTTCCCAGAGGGGTTTGTGGAGCTTCTGGGTCCCCTCCGGTCTCCACAGGAACCTGTTGACTGCGAGTATTTGAACTATGACTCTCAGCCGTTGGGCTATGAGGACCCTTTTGAAGCAGGGGAGGGGATCGAGGAGGAGGGAGAAGAGGAAAGGGAGGATTTCATGAGGGAAGAAGAGGAGCACAGAGACAAGGAGGTGGAAATAGAAGAGGAGGAGGAGGAAGGTGTGTATGGAGTAGCGCTGTATGAATTCCGGGCCCTAGAACCAGGCGAGTTGGACTTTGACGTGGGTGACCGTATACGTGTGTTAAACACCTTAGAGGACGGTTGGCTAGAGGGCGAGCTGAGAGGGCAACGTGGCGT
>OMKZ01010569.1:1329-11381 GCA_900302535.1 Neoniphon sammara | reverse complement strand
GCTGCTGGGAGGGTACGATTTGGTTACACAGAAGGCTGGGAGGTGCTTGGGCTAGGCAGTCCTGTTCAGACAGCGGTGAGAGGAGAACAGAGAAAACAAGTGGGAGAGTTACAGAGAATATGCCTGACAGGTGGAGTGTCCTGCGACACTTTGCTATGGAATGCAAGATTTTGGAGAGAAGGAATACGCACACTGAACAAGACACAGTATCAGCTCAGCAGAAGCTGATTTAGACACAGAGCCATGAAGGGCCAGGTGGTTTTTGGCAACCCAGTTATGTTTGGGTCAGTGGATTGGAACTATGGAACTGGTGCACCAGTAAAAAGAGGGAAGAGCGTGGAGGAACTGGGGGATGCTGGCTGGGCAAAGGAGAGAGAGAGGATGGCTCATCTGCAACAGCTACAGCAGTTACACCAACTACAGCTTCAGCACCAGCAGCAGCAACAGGTTGGATATCCCGGGTACGCAGTAGTTGCTGGCCAACCACAGGCACCAGTGATGGTGTCAGGTCCTGGTGATGCATTTCCAGTCCCTGGCTGCCCAGTCCCAGTACATGGCGGCCTGATGCCTGTTCAAGGTGGGCCAATGGTTGCTGTAGGTGGGCCAGTGCCACCTCCAATGCATGTGCAAGCTCCGTGGCCTGTGCAATGGGAGAACCATGCCCAAGTTAGACAGGAAAATGTCTGCCACAAACCAAGCTGGGAGTATGAGGACCGAGACAAGAGGGCATTAAAAGACAACAGGCCTCAAAATCGGGATGTCTATTTCCACCCTCGCTCAGAAGATGGTCACCTGGAGCTGAGGAGATCTGAATGGAAAGGCAAGCATTGTTTTTACCAAGGGCCAGAGGACCACAAATCCCAAGAGTACAGTAAAGTGCCACAAGAAAAGGACAGCAGTGACCTCAGAGGTCAAGAAAGGTACGACAAATCAGAGTTGGACCGAAACAGAATAGACTATTGGACTAGAGAAAAGGACTATTATTCTGAGCGTTATGGTCATAAGGGTTACAGAGATTTGGAACAATATGATCATAAGGACAAGTACAACCACAGGGATCATTATGACAGGAAATATAATGAGCACTATGAACACAGGGAAGAGCGGTATTATGATAGCAGGAAACATTGTAAACAGGATCTGAGAGACAAGTACAGCAGCCGGTACGAAGACTACCATGATCATGAAGACCGCTATGCTCACCGAGAGGATTACTATGAACAGAGAGACAGAGACTACTACTATGATGGCAATGATAGGGATTATTATGATCGGAAAGAGAGAGGTGACTATAGAGAAAAAGACCACTACCAGCGTAGAGAAGAGGATCACTACTATGATGAACGAAAACCTAAGGACCCTCATTATGACCGGCGTGCAGAGGATAGATATGACCGCAAAGAAAACATTCCTAAAGAGAGGGATGCCTATGATCGCACGAGTGAGGAAACTTACAGCTATAAAGGAAGAGACCAGCGTGACTCTGGACTGGATGAGCACTACAGCTATAAGGAAAAGGACCACTATTACAGATATAGGGATCGTTATGATGATGAGAGAGATGAGCATTACAACCAGAAGAAGAGGGATGACTGCAAAGCAAAAGACCATTATGGGCGGAGGAACATAGACCATTATAACCTTGAAAATGAAGGCCGCTACAACCGCACAAAGACTGACAACTATGAATTCAGAGAAGAGGGACGTTTCTACAACACACCTCGAGACAGATATCAGGATTTACGCTCAGTATCTGTAGACTCGAGATTTGAGGAATACCCCACCAAAAGCTTCAAAACGCACTGCGAGGAATGGGTTGAGGAACAGAACCAGAAGCTGGCGCTCAGGGAAATGCATTCTTATGAGGAGCCCATACTATACAGCCACAATGAAGACCAGGAAAGGGGATATGAGTCGAGTTCCGGGAGTGCAGGTCCGAGACGGGGCCGCAAGCCCGTTTATGTTGGCTCGCTTGATCGCAACAGTTTCTACAGGAAGACGGCTCCAAGCTCCCTGAAAAGGTCACAGTTTGCCACCAACAGGAAGAAAAACCAAGGTAAACATCAAGGTATTGTCATGTGGGAGCAGGTACTGTATATGCTCTATTGCCAAGGCATGATGCCAAGGTACTTTGTTCACTGTATGGTTCACTACAGTCCACAGTCCACCAACGATAAGATGAAACCAGATTTGAAAGTCCAGTTCACTAAGCAGGTCTTGTAAAACATAAAATGATGCACTTAAGGTCAGAGTTTGAAAGCATTCATGTCATCCCTAAGCTCACAGGATGAAAAAGGAAGGAGAAATCTCTACTGTCTCCATCTCTATTATTCGTGACCTCCAGAAGTACCCTGGGTGTTTCCAATCAATGCTGAGAGCCTCAAAGTGCTGAGTAGCCAGGCACTCCCTCTCCCTATAGGAATGTGTGTGTGTCAGACACAACCTGTGCATACGTGTGTGTTTGTGTGTGAGTCAGTATCACCTATTCTCACAGGAAGGTGCACTGTAAGGTATTTGTAGGTGAAGAAACCTGCTTGGCAGGTTTTGTGGGCTCTTGGTTTTTGTTGTCTCTGTCATTCTCGCTCTCTGTCCTTTTTCTGTTTTCTCCCATGCTCTGCATAGCTGGTGTTATCTTAAACTAACACCATAACTTGTCTTTTCAGTTCTTGCACGTGTGACTGAAATGTCAGTCATTACAGAGTTTTGTCCAGCCTCTTCAAAAACAAGACTTACAACATTTGAAAAAGGCATCTAAGTTTGCCATTTAAGTTGCAGTGTTTATGAGCCCACTTATATCTATCTATCTATCTATCTATCTATCTATCTATCTGTTAGTATTTTAGAACCCCTGCATGTGCAAGTAACCTCGACCTTGATACATTTAACTGTAATTTGTTATTTTTGAATAACATTGAAGTTTGGACACTGACCCTGAGACATGTTTTAATCTGGAAATAGAGAGTGAAGTAAAAAGCAACACTGTTCTGCTAACCCCTAAACTGTAGTTAGAGTCATGTCATCACTTGTTAATTTTGGGCAGTGTCCCAGACTCTCACAGGGATAATCATGGAAATAGCTGTAGATGGGGTGCTTAGAGTTCATTTTGTGCACTGATAAACAGTCATAGTCTATATCCAGAAACTGGGACCAAAACAACACCATGAAGTAGGGGTGTGTGTGTGTGTGTGTGTGTGAGTGTGTGAGTGAGTGAGTGTGTGTGTGTGTGTGTGTGTGTGTGTGTTTGCTTCATGAGGGCCAGTAAGTGACAGAGCACTCCTTCGGCTGAGTTCATTGTGTCTGAGAAGAAGCAGGTGGCGCCCCATGACCCCTCCCCCATCGACTGACACACACACACACACACTCACACACACACACACACTGTCCACTTTGGCCCAAACACAAACCCATTTCGAGAGACCAAGTATTAATCCCTAGCGTCAGCATGGTGTGTGGATGGCGGGGGTCTGTCTGGTGCCAGGCAGTGGCCAGTACTGCGCTGACTCCTTCAGTGCAAGACTGCACTGATACTGTGTGTGTGTGTGTGTGTGTGTGTGTGTGTGTGTCTCTGAGTGGGTGAGAGAGTGAGTGAGTGAGTGAGTGTATAGGGAGGCCTTGGGAGGCTTACTTTAGGAATGACGCCATTTTTTCAAAACACACACATGCACACTTACTTCTGCGCTGTCTTGTCATCCTTTAATCTTGTTAAACTGTTTCAGCTTGGTCAGGGTTTTGCTCTGAGCAAAGCATTTGATTGCAGGGCTAAAAACATTAGAGCACTCTGTCGACCTGCTTATTGGGTTTTTGCTCTGATCGGGTGACATTGAGGTGACTGTAAAGGCTTTTTGAGAGAGGCCTAAAGCATGTACAACAAGGGCTATTGTTCTCAGTAATCCAGTATTAGAGCTCTCTCTGTGACTGAAAGATCTATAGAGCCTAATAAATAGAGTGTCTAATAACCAGTATTTCAGCAGGCAAATAGAATACACATTCTCACAATTCCAGTTGTAGTTCTATTGTGTATTTATAGTATTTATACATTTAGTGTGTATATGTTTGGCCTGTTGGTGCTATTTTTTCAGAAACATGGTGTTACAGTCTTACACAAAAAGTGTATCCAAAGAGGGCAATATAATGAACAAGATTCTCCTTTTTGCAGGAATAGATCAACAGGCTATTCATGGCTAACCATATCTAATGTTTGAATCAAATAAACTAGTGAAGACAAGTGTGGGTCTAAGTTGCCCCTTAGTTTCTGTTTATGGTTTCAGTATTGCACCTAGGTTTATTTCTTTGGTTTTATGTAGATGTTTTGCTGTATGTTTGAAAGTCTGTGTGTGTGTGTGTGTGTGTGTGTGTGTGTCAGCATGCAGCTACTGGTCCGGTAAAGTATGCCTTGTTGTCCTGTGTAATCCTTAAGCAGTTGCTGCTATTGGTGGGCAGCAGGGAAGGAGGCGGGGTGAGGGAGTGAGGGGTTAAGACAGAAAATCTTTGGACATGGTCGTGGCAGCAACGCTCTGCAGGGGGCTCAGCCTGTTGCTGGCAAGCAAGAAAGAAAAAAAAAGTCAGTTGGCAAGGAAGGATTTAGCTGTCAAGTCAAATGTAGGTCAGAAACTCCCTGACAGAAATGTTGACATCTGTAGGCATCTCTAGTCGCTCTCACGCATGCTTAACCGCACCTATATAATTTGCTTATTGGTTTATCCCAAGCCCTCCTTACAAATGGCAAGCATAGCTGAGCAAAATAATAGAACATCTTCTGAATATCTGCTAAATGATTCATTTTGTGGCTTTTTAATAGTGTGAATAGTGTAAATCATTTAGCAACAAACCTTGGTGTATGGAGTTTCCCCTGGTAATGTAAATGTTTTTGTCTTTAACAAGAAGATCTGTGGTATTGGTGCACTGAAAATTACAGCAACATCACTGCTGTCTTTAGTCCCTTCCAAAACACTAAACGCTTCAGTTCTGGATTTAACGGGACAGTGATGCCTCTACCTGTATCAGCAACAAGACTGATGTTATCTCTACTTTCTCAGATAACTGGACATGTGGGAAAAGACAAACAGTGATCTTTGACCTTGTGGATTTTCCCAATCCCATAAAGACTAATTTACCCACGATGAGACACATATACAGTAGCAGTGTCATAGCAGGATGTGGCCCAGACGTGCTTGTTGCAGTTTGGGCAGTGGGACAGTTTTTTTCATTCCCAATATCAGTTTCTGTATTTGTTGTGCTTTGAAATTGGCTTCTATTTGGACAGTTGTGTTTTCTTATATTTTATGAAGCAATTGAACTTTTTCATTTTGGTTGTACAGTGAGATCAGGTGACAATATTTCATTGTCCTTACTTGATCCTAATACTGGGCCCTAGTTACGCACCAATCACAGCATTGATAACAAGTCAGAGGAGAAGTGAAATGCATTTGCCGGGTGCAGGAAACAAGCCTGTGAATCAGGTGTCATGTTTTGCCGACTCACAGGCTTGATATTACTTATCTCACCATGAAGGAAAAGATATTACTCCCTAAATGCCTTTTAAATTATGTAATATTTGCTCAGAGTAAGAGTAAATCAGAGGGTCACAGTGTAACCAAGCTACACCCCATCTTAGTCAGTGCTTTTCTGAGAGGGTGTATATATGAACGAGCCCTTTTCTGCAGTGCCTGGCAATAACAAATGTAATGTGGCAATTTTATTGTCAGTAATATCAAGACATCATTTTATAAACCCACCATATTTGTGTGTAGAGTACACAATGCGGGTAAACTTAATTCTATTAACTTTGATTTAGTAATAGACAAAAACCCACATAGCCCTGAGGCAGACCTTTGTACTTACTTGTGCTACACTACAGTTAGCAAAATCTGTGATGTTGCCAAGTCGGTTAGTCAAAGTCTCAGATGTTGCACTGAAGGAGCGGCATATCATACGATTTCCCACATCAAGCAACAAAAGGCAGAAAGCCTGAAAGTTGATACAAGGTGGCATTATTACCATATGGAAATTGAAAACATTATTGGTAGTTTTCCCTAAACATTAAGCTCTGCACTATTAAACTTGTTCTTTGGATCTATGACCAAGTTTCAGTGAATTTATGAGGTTGTTGCACCATTGAAGCAGCTGTGAGACCCAGCACAGCCATTGTCCTCCACAGCAACTTGAAGATAGTATGGCTTTCCTTGAATAGGACCTTCTTTTAATGCTTTTGGCCCTTCTTAAAGTTCTCCTTGCACATATGCAAAGCTGATGGTCTCTTGAATTAATCGAACACTCCTCAACATAGAAATGGGAAGAAATGGGACATTCTTAGGAAGCTGGAGATGCTTCATTAGCAGCCTAGTTTTCACAGTCTTTTTTTAATATGGTGTGCCAACCCCTGACCTTATTGCTTCTTAGGTATTCACCTTGTAAATTAGATTTTAGCTTTATCCCAGCGAAAACCACCAAAGCTGTACCCCTTTGTGTTGACCAGTGTACACAAAACACAGAATTAGGTACTCAGATAATCAAATTCTATAATGCTACAGTATATTGTTAAATCAATAGATTTCACCTGCTTTGACAAAGATTCCCTTGTGGTGTGGGTATAGGGCTGTGATTATCAGAAACAGCCAACACCAACACAGAGAGTTTACTGTGAGATTCTACCAGGAGCTGGAATGTGACCTTATGACCTTTGGCCCTTGGAGATAAACAAGAGTGCATCTCACTGGCGAAGCTCCCCCTATGGCAATATTCAAAAGTGATCTTTTCAATGATTCAGCAATTTAAGGGACATATCTCAACAAAAGCCCATAATCTATTTTATGAAAACCCAAAATGTTCATCTTGTAACATACTTGATTTGGTTACAGTGTTTGGGTGATTAAAAATAGATTTCTTGAAACAATATGTAGTAATATGTATAGAAGTGGAATTTTCCTTTGTTTCTGCAGGGGAGTTTATTTTGAAAAGTCGTACTTATAATAAGTTAATTGAGTACTGAAGAAGTTTGCACAAACCAGCGTGTAAACCTCTTTCTCTTAAAAGCAAAGTTAATGTGTACAAGCCCCACAACTTCCCAGAAGTCTTGCACATATTAAAACTCTGTTTGCACATCACTGTTGTTTTCTTAGCCTAGTTATCACATACTCCTCCATATGTATTGCAAGCCGCAACCTGCAAGTTGTCAGGGAAATATGATCTGTTGCTAGTGATGACAGTTTGCACTTTGCCAGCCAGTGCCACAAGGCTTGTATGAACCTATTCTAAAGTATTTTTATGTTGTAATTGAACACACACACACACACACACACACTCACACAGAGACAGTTGCCCATGTGCTTATTTTTCAGCAAAGCCATTCCCTGTACTCCAAAACTTGGCTTGATATGTGAAGGGCCCCCGTTATTCATGTTGCTAAGGCAACCGGGCATTCTTGTGTGAACTTTGGAGCAGAACACACACAGGACTGATTGTGTCTGACCTTAGAGCTCTCTATGGCGTGCAAACTTTTGACTTTGCATGGCTAATAATGTACCATGCTCACTAGACAACATGAAGTCAGTGAAGCATTGCTTGATTTGCTGCAGGTTTGTAATAAATCAATAGAAGTTCAAAAAGAAACCATATAAGTGTTTGGGTTTACTTGTGATTTTTAAATTAAGATGATGAAAAAAACAAAACAAAACCTTAAGTATTGCCAGACAGGTAGGTACAAGAGAAAGGTAGCAGTCGAGACAGAGCTATGATTGTTAAATCCAAGCATCATGATTTTGATAGAGTTCAGCCTGTCAGGGGCGGAGCCTCATCAGGTGTCTGTAGACTCTGAAACATGGAGCAGATTCAGCACAAAACAGAGCAGACTGGACTGGACTGGACCTTCCTTACATAGGGAAGCTCCTGACTTAAGTTAATAGTAATCAAGTGTGGGTTCAAAGGTATTGCAGCAGCATAACCACTCAAAAATACAGCGCTTGTCTTTTGATTAGATAAATAGGATGATAAATTGAAGAACTGCTGACTAATGAAACAGCAAGGAATTGACTTCATACTCTCTACTTCCATATGTCTCTATCAGCAATGTGAACACGGGAAAGCAATGAGAAACTGAACAATTAACACTAGATGTTAATTTATGTGTTTGTCATATATTGAAGTTGAACTATATGGCTCAATATTGTCATGAAAAATCCAGAAAAGTCATCGTAAAACTTTTTTGTGCATCAAACTCGTGGAATTTAGCTGATTCCTTGCAAATACTCTCTTAGTATTATATAAAACAGTTGAGCACACATGATGATGCAGCAGCAGAGTGCTCCTACACCTGTTCATTGTACCATCAGCCTGACTCCAGCTCCATGTTTTAGTGTCCTCCATAGTGGTCATCCTCTCTGTTGTGTGTGTGTGTGTGTGTGTGTGTGTCTGTGTGTGTGTGTGTGTGTCTGTGTCTGTGTGTGTTGTTTAATCATGGTGAGTTCCCATCCATTCTCATGGTAATTGGAACTCTGGAATGGAGTTTTTGCAGCGGGACCCACACTGTCCTCCACAAGCCTCGGGACTTAAGTTTGACAGTGAACTGCTTCAGAATGACTGGTCTTATTTGAAGCACTGCGTGTCGGGGGGGGGCGTGCTTGTTTTTGAAGTGGTTTGAAGAAAGTTGCTAGCAGCAGGTGGGTGAAGCCAAGTATTCTTTCTGTCTGTTCCTCTCCTCTTTCTCCACTTTTCTCTCCCCCTTTTCTCTGTGGTCTAGGCGAAGAAAAGGCTTGGAGAAATGACAGCGAACTAGAGAATTTTATACATTTATCATTGTCTATGTTTTGTGTTTTTACAGCTTAAGATTACAACTGTGGCACTCGACAGTCATTTGAGCATTTCTTATAAAAGTGTTTCTGCAGTATGACCAGTATGGAGACATTTAATGGCGTAAGGTCTGTGGTACATTTAAGAATCATCTTTGGGAAAAAAAAATAGTACACTGGACATTGCTAAAAAAGCTGTCACAAGATCATGGCCCCTACTTACTTTTGGGTGTAGTCAAAACTTAAGCTATGTAATATTTCATATCTCACGACCTAGATGGTGTATATTGATCATAAATCACAGCAGAAGTGTTTATGCACAATTTGGGAAATGGTAAAACTGTCATTTGTTTTCTTTTAACCTTTACTTATCTAGGAATTTTTTGCCAACCCCATGTGCTCATGTCCAGCTCTGCTCTGCTTCATATTAATATGGCTCCCTGCCGTGTGCATGCCTCTACTGTCAGCCACTAAGGAACTCCACTGCAGCAGTTTAGATTTCTCAAACACTTCAATAGCAGTTGTTGATGGAGGTAGAGGACACTTTTATTCAGTTTCCCCACCCAAACTTTCCCAGCCAGTGCAGGGATTCAGTCCAGCAGTGTTTCAGTCACAGTCCCACCAAGGCAACCAGTAGGCACTGCTGTTCTGAGGGTTTTAAGTTATGATATGTCTTCCCACATGATGTCTAGTACCTTGCTTTTAAGTCATGCATGATTTGTTTTGATGTATACAACAGCCAGAATTCCTTCATTAAAATGAAATGTCTCATTTAGATCAGTATCTCTTTTAAAGGAGATCTTATTTGGTGCCTTTTGTAGATATCGCAGTATAGTGAGAGATGATTTTTGCCTTGTCATTCAAAATGCTATAAAGCACTCAACTGTGAACAACTCCAGTGAAGTCCAATATGAACTTACCCACCTCATAGTGCATTGTGAGCCATGACCATGATGGTTCACAGAGTCCAAAACTCAGGAGACAAAAGGAAATTTATTTTTGTCAGTGGCAAACAAAAAGTCAGTGACTGCTATGCTGAACACAAATTCTCATCAGCCCATGTATTTGTTATTTATATGAATCTGAGAATGAATATTAACTGACCTCAGACTGTGGTGTGGTGCAGAACCTGCACAGAGGCACACATTCCCATTTCCCCTCACAAAGACCTGTTGACACTGTAGACAGTCTCTCAGCCTTAATTTCCAAGCTCATTGCTATTTGTAATCGGGTCAGCTTTTGAATGTAGTTCATTTATTAACCCTCTCG
>OMKZ01010559.1:3805-21128 GCA_900302535.1 Neoniphon sammara | reverse complement strand
CTCTAATCCGGCCTAAGCCCAGGGCACCACAGTGGATGTCCATTAGTGTAATGTTCCACATACATTCTACCTCTCTCTCTCTCTCTCTCTCTCTCTCTCTTCCTTTCTCTCTCGGTGCATTGCTTCAGGAAAACAGGAATCCAAGAAAACCATAGACATAACATATTTGATCCTATTTTTTACATATTTGCATGTATGTTTGAGGCAAGGTTTAGAAGTTAGAGAAAACATCCTTTAATTGGAAGACCAGGGTTCAAGCATCCACCCTGCTGAGGTGTCCTTGAGCAAGACATTGAATTCCCGTAGCTGACTGAACTCTGACCTCCCTGTTGAGAGGACAGGGGGCATAACATCATATTATTACATACAGCAAGAGAGCTGTCAATATGCTCTCCCACTAACATCAGCAAGGCAAAACATCTGTGTATTTTTATTGTACTGGGTGAATACAGCAATTCAGATCATAACATTTCCTCATTTTCGTCTCTAAAATGAGGTCATGCTGTTTTAGCAAGACTGAGTTCCGGTGGGATCCTCGTATGTTTGTGTGTGTGTGTGTGAGTGTCTCCGAGGACTTTATGACAAACAGCTTCCTAATTGCACTGTCTGCTATATGGAGATTGGATTGCCTTACAAACTGAATTTCCTTTGGAGTAACGTGAGCTAGGAGAGTAGGAAGAGGGTGATAATTTACCATGCGTCTGATTTCCAAATCCCGCACAGAAGCATACTTACACCTTGTAAGGAGATGGAAGATTTTTCACTCCCTGGGAACTCATCCCTAACATTTAAGAGCTTATCGTTTGCAACATTTCAGCAAAGCAGTTTCCCACATGCCTAATAAACCTATTACCAACCTCCACAGCTTTCGTATTTCTGGCCTAAGCACAACACCACTACCATGAGTGCATACATTTTTAGTATCCAGTGTGAATGGCACATGCCAGTCCTGGCAGTGGTGGTGTTTACATTCACAGAGTAACCCAGTTATGGGCTCTGGTTAAGGTCCTATTTGAGTGAAGCTGTTTACACAAACCCTTGATGTCCTGTGACTGAATATCCTTGTCGCCCTGAATAAACCCATTAGCACAACATCCCTGCCCGTCCAAGCTGTCCCGCCAACACACTGAGTAATCGGCCCTCTTTAACTGAGCTGAGTAGGTTACTTCTGATGCAAAGGAAAGAAATAGTGATCCCATTACAATAGTAAGTACTGCCTGCTGCTTTTTTTTTGTTGACATCAAAACATACCTACAACAGTGTAAGTGTGTGTTTGCACAGATGGTATAAAACTAAAGTGAAAGGAGTGAGAGGTTTCCCTGCCACAGTCACCTGTTTAATATGAGAGTAAGCCAGGCATCTGAAATGGGTTTGGAAAACAAACTTAACTGAGATCTTCTGTCCAGGCTGTGATGTTTACATGTCTTTCGAGAAGGTTCATATCAATTTTCCCATGATTTCATATGCATTATCCCAGTGGTTCTCAAACTTTTTTGCTCGTGACCCTTAAAAATGAAGCGATGCTGACTCGTGACCCCGCCACAGGCTGCACATGCAGAGTGGTGATCAGTTCAGCTGGAGAACAGCACCATTTCCAGGTTGTTTTATTTGTTTATTTATTTATTTATCAAAGGAGGCCTCCAATTTTAAAATTAATCCATATTTTACAGGAAAACAGTCAAAATATGGAGAAAAGATAAACCCATAATAATAATTTTCTATAGTTAAAATGTGTTTTTCTATGTCATAATCACCCCCTGTTTGAGGACCACTGCATTATTCTAATATAATACATATTCTACTTGGATTCTGTTATTTTATCCTAAGGCCCTACAGTCCCAAGACTACATACATATATTCTTTCCTATTAGTGGGTTTACCGGGGAATCGTACCCCTAACCCTGGTAATATTAGCACCATGCTGCACAGACCCATAATATTAACTCTAAACATCATACACTCCTATAAAAAATAGCATGAAAACTCATTGTTGTTCTACATTTATGATGTTTTTATTGGCATTTTCCATAGTATTATTTTACAATGATGGTCACAGTCTGGAAAGGTAAGTAGACATGAAACAAAAAGAGTGGCACTATTGCAAAGGGGGCAGGAAACATGGGCCACTCTTCTGTGTGGCCTACATATGGAGCATGCGCTTGCCATGTTAAGATATTTTCGTCTAGCTAAATGAATTATTCAGTGCTTTCTAACAGCCGTTGGACATGCATAACACACTTAATGCGCTACTTAATATTGCTGGGGTTGAACTGTGGGTGACGAGGTTTCGGCCCATCGTGTGCGGAGGTCGCTGACCCCGTTGCCAAAGCCTGTGAGGAGCCTAACTTTGTTCACAGGTCTGATATAATTGAATCTGTTGCTGTTGAACTCTGACCTCTAGCCAAGCTCCACCCCCTTTCCACTATCAGTCAGAACTGTCATGACAAATAGCCAGGATATATTTCTGATGGTCAAACAAGGTTCCTGCCAACAGTGTAGTTCAGACCACAGACAAATATAGTTATCGTACACGCATGATACAGTATCATGAATTACAATGTATCAATTAAATGTTTAACCCTTTCTTTTGAATGGTCAGATTTCGCTCCCTGAGGAAATGGTGAATACTGTGCAATCCAAAGCATCAAACTGCGTAAATACTGCCCCATCAACAGCTGGGAACACGGGTGTATTAACAGTAATGGCCAGGAACAATGCTTTCACATCCAAATGGCTCAAATTCTTTAATTTGATGAAAGAACCTTGGTGTCAATATTTTGTCAAGAAGAAAGGCATAAATGTAGCGAGTTTCCTTATAGAGATGAATTATTGTCACATCTATATGTTAAATGGCTCTGCAGTGAAGAGGTGGGGGAGCCTTGGCTCGAAGCTGTGAGGGCTATAAACTCATGGTGAATCACTGTGGCCTTATCATGTAGCATCACAACATCTATACTGATGGATATATGCAGTGTGTTTTACATGGACAACACCAGAATACTGACATGGGCAAAGGACGGCATCTTGACAGGCGGCTGCTGCAGCGGTCGATGTTCTTCGGAACAAAGTGTACATACAGTTTATATTACACACAGACTTTAAAAAAAATGAGAGAAAGAAATAAAGAAAACAGGAGAGGTGATCTAAATCCATGAACCCATCAAAGAAGCGCTATATACAACGTCAGAGAGCTTGGGGGAGGGAGTCATGTGACAGGACTATTCGTTTCTTAACAAAAAGCCAAAAGAGAGACGACACAGAACAACATTAACAACAAAGGGGAGGAGGAGGAGGAGGAGGAGGAAGGGGGTGAGGGGGGGTCAGAGGAAGGTCTGATATGTGCATGTGTGCAAACCTCTACAGAGTATGTATCACGATAAAAGCATGTTTTCACGCTGCCCGCTGTCAAGCAATGGAAGGGACGCTGGGCGCAGGTGTTGCAGGTTAGGTTTGGGTTGGGGTTGGGGTCGGGATTTTTTTTTTTGGGAAGGGGAATGGGGTTTGAAAAGCACTTTTTATTTTTAGCTGCAGTTTAGCCACTGCCCAACATCTTTGTAGCACGCTGGTTGGCCTCGTCAATCCTGGTCTTATTGGAATCGGCCTGGAGGAGAAAAGAAGGAGGGCGAGTAAGAGGTTGTAAATGTGCCAGCTGTTACGCAGCTACTCGGGTCACGTTGAAGCGGATGCTGAGGGGCTGGGGATGAGCTACTTTGATGATGAGATACTTTGAACCCACGGATCACCATCCCATGACTAATCTAAACAATTAGGATGTTTGAAGCCACTGAGAATTTTCACCCATATTTTCTCCATTAGTGTGTCAAGCAGATTTTCTCCATTAATGTGTAAAGCTGTGGCTAAATCTGCTTAAAATCAGTGCAACTGTATCTGCTCTTCTATATCCCATCACAAATATAAGCCACGTGTATTAGATAACAAAGATATTAGATTTGTTCCCTTGTTCACTTGTATTTACATTCCCAATAATCCTGATACTGCAACTCCTTAAAAACAACATCTGATTCAAACAGAAGCTGTAACAGTAGATCTGTAAAGTGGACTGCTCCTGTTATTCTCTGTAGTTTCTCCATGATCCTGCCATACATATAAATGCTCATTCCATAAAGACAAATTTACAGTCCTGTACATATGTGCACATTAATGTAATTCCGGTATTTTTGAAGGTGGGCCCTATTTTCCGCTTTGTGTGAGTCTAAATGATTAATAGGAACAAAAAGTTTTGGAATCGGTCCAGTATTGAGCGAGAGGGCTATAACTGTTAACCGCAAGACACGGCTGTAATGTAATCCAATGGGGCAACCTCTACGCGTCAAAGTACGTCCGCTAAAAGTGCTTGTTTTGCCACTGACAGGCTCAGATTACTATCATAAATGTTGCAAAACTTTTTGTTCTTATTAATCATTTAGAGGGGAAAATAGGGCCCACCTTCAAAAATATCGGAATTACCCTTTAAGTTTATTCCTCCATGCCCTATGTCCCTGTAGCTTCAAATTATCCTGTTGTTGTTGTTTCATAAACACAACAAACATCTTAACTTTGACTTGGACCTTTCATTACTACAACCTTAATTTTGGCCTCTAACACTATCCATACCTTTTCACTGCATTTCATTAAAACAAATGTAACTCTAACCTCTGCATTTGACAGAGCCTGCAAGTTTGTCCCTTACTGCTACTTTCTCTATAATGTTCTCATTGTACTCCTATAAATACAGTCATGTAGCGAAACTCTAAAAGTTATATAGATAGATAGATAGATAGATAGATAGATAGATAGATAGATAGATAGATAGATAGATACCTTCTCCATGATCCTGTCGATCTGGCGGTTCTGGGTGTCGATTTCCTGGCCCATGTCCAGGGCCATGTGACGCAGGTTGCCAATGATGCCGCCCACCTGCTCCAAGTTCTCGTCCATCTCATTCTCCCGGGCATCGTCTGTTACCCTGGAAACGCACAAGAAGAGGAAGTGGGGGTGTTCGTTTTTTGCCCCAAGTTTGCATGGTGTCGTAGTCTACTGTACAGTGTCACAAGGTCTCACAGTCATGAGAAAAGACACACCTACACACACAGCACGTTTTGTTCACTTCCTGAATTCCCTTATTGTTTTACATTAGTTTGAATCACATTAGGAGATACTTGATATTATATCCTTTTGCTTTTTTTTTCCAAGTAAATATTTTAATTTGTGTCTTGCTTTGTATTTTTCCATTGGCTTGCCTGTAATGTGACTGAAAAGGAGGCGGGTCCTAATGTAACCATAGAGACTGTTAGGCTGCATTACAGTAAGGGGATGCAGTTTTCTCAACTTATTAGACTGTTACAGCTGTTCTATTATTTGCCTCTACCTGCTTGGTCATCATATCTACATTACTGATGACTGTTAATCAAATATTTCTTGCATGTAAATATCTTATGAAAGCACCAATAGTGATTCCTACAGTATTGTCACAATATCGATATTGAGATATTTTTGTCAAAGATATTTGTGATATTTGATTTTGTCAGTATTGCCCAGCCCTAGTTGAAAGATTTATGTTGGTGACAAAGACGTAGGAACCATAATAGTAGGGAAGTGATAGCTTTGTTTACTAGCAGAAAACATCACCTCTTACCAGCTGTGTTCCTGAATATCACATGGTGAACTGAGTTTCTTGCAACATGTGAAACTTTACAGCAGAATATTTAGCATTCTGATACGGCTCTGCAAAAAAACATCTTTCATTCATAGTGATGGCTTTACCAGCTCAATTAGAAGTCTTGGGATTTGTTTTCTACACTGTTTCTACACCTGTACCACCTCCTCCCACAAAACACACACATACACTTACCTGCGGATGAAGCCCCCACTGATGGCCATCTGTTCGCGTTCGTCCACCACGCGGGCCCCTGGCTGGCTGTTCACCACTCCATCCTGGTTCCCTCCCCAGGCCTGGCCCCCGCCCTTAATCCTACCACACACACATTCACCAGTCAGCGTGGGCGTACTTGTGTGCATGTGCGCTTGTGCTTGTGTCAGTGTATGTGAATGAGCATGTGTGTGAATGAAGATCTCTGTGCGGGTGTGTGACTTATTGTGTGTGTAGATGGAAGACTGCAGATTGTAGATGTGTGTGTATGAGTTAGTGTGTAGTGGTTCACTATTCAAATGTATGCATGAAAATATGATTAAAATGCAGAACATGGTGTCAAGCCAATTCAGCTACTAAAGCAACATGCCAACAACACGTATGTTATAGTTGCATACATGCAATTTCAATCTATTGGTGAATAATTGATCTAGAGTGCAGATCAATTGAATCTGAGCACAATAAGCTCACATGTGGCTTGTGTTAGAAAGTAATCGAGGTCCTTTAGAGTCTCAGCGAAACTCTCTTCCACAAGCACATACAGAGTACAGCACAAACACAAAACAGAGTTACAGGACACCAGACAGAGGAAAAAACAGCTCTCTCACACAAACACGTGCTCTCTCATACACACATAAACACACAGACAAGCTGAACGGACGACATAGAGAGAACACACAATATTGAACGAGAGACACGGGGAGGGGAAACATGTAAAAACACACATGAGGGGAACGGGATCAGAGCACGTCTTATCAACATGCTCAGTCTATTGAAAGAAAGCCAACCAGTTAGATCCCTCACGGGAAATCAGCAACAAAAACCAAAGTGAACGGTGTTTTTGAAAAGTAGACTAAATTAAAACTGATGATTAGCCCTTCATTTCATCCGGATGCTTAGATCTGTATGATGATTCACTGTATACAGTCAAATAGTAGTCAGATATAATTCTTGGTGTTTGCTTTATTCTCATTGGTGTGAATTCTGAATAAAGGTGACAGTGTCATCTGGACATGGTAAGCCCCACCCATCTGGTGCTCTAAGCAGTATAAAACAAACAGCAAGAATTATTGGCAAATGCTATTTGACCCAGGGCTGCCATATATAGATAGTAGATCTGATGAAAAACATGACATAACCAGAGGATTACGTAACAAGTGGTTTATGACAGGGAGGAAATAAAAGCCATAGAACAGACAAGACTTGGACAAAACCTGTCACATGATAAGGGCCAGATGGAATCAGCAGACTCCTAAAACACTTGCTCTAACATACAGAAAACATAGAGTTTCCTTCCAAAATGAGCTATTAGACTGTTGACACTGATGCCCATTATTACAAAATGATTACTGTGGTGAAAGTTAATTATGATTTACTGTTATTTACCTGTGTTGCCCTGTTTTGGAGAATAGAGCCATTTTCTCCAGAGAGTATGTGTGGTATTTTGAAATTCATGTTTAGAAATGGTGTTAGTGAAGCATTTACATGAACACTTACTACATATTTTCCACCTATTTTGAGCCAGATGTACCACAGTAAATGAAATAAATGTCTGCTGGTTTCATTTGGGTTTCTCCTCAAAAGGACAAAAGGTATCCAAGGTTACACTGATACCTGAGCTGTGACATCACAGATTTAGCCCATGTACTAGATTTGCACAAATGATAAAGACACTTACAAATGCATATGAATCACAAACCCAGGCATCAGTATAGCTATTTATTCCTCGGTTCCTCAGCCTCTTGTATGTTCTACAGCTCTGAGATAGAAAAGTGTTTGATCCTACAGTCCAGGTCCAGTATGCTCAGACATGGCTCAGTCACCATAGTTTGGCTGGTGAGGGGCGGAGAACAGATCATACAAGACTTTGGCAAAATTGCTGATAGCTGACTGTTATGTTACTTTTCTTCACAAAAGAAGTTTGTCTAACTCTTGTATGATATATTGCATCATGTAGGACAGCCCTAAGAGAGGGAGGGGAGGGGGACACTGAAGTATCACATAGTTACACCCTGTAATCTGATGGTCATGTGGTGCAGTTACAAGTAAGATATTTTAGGATGCACCTTTGAAATTTATATTTGACTTTAATTATCTGATTATAATAATTATAGTTTAATTATAGTGGAGCGTGTTTATAGGAAACTCAAGTCCACCATCTTCTACATCACCACCATACCTGTAATCACAGTAATGAATGGCCTCAACTGTATAAAGGATTTTATACAATGTCACCACCAATGAAAAGTTCCCTCCAAAGTAGTAAGCATACGTAAGAATAAAAACATAGAAAAACAAGACTTTTATCTACTTCCCCTTTACAAGTGTTGGTATAGGAACCTGTGGTAAAGGAGCAGGTGCTTGACCAATCAGATTGCTTGGCTGAAACTAGCTGTTGTTTTCTTGTAAAGTTAGTTCTGTTTGTTAATAATAGCAGCCCTTTTTTTTAGTGCCAAACTGTATATGTGTCAGGTGAAAACTTTGACTCTAAAAATGCCTGGAAACTAAGAAATTCAGACCTATTTTTAGCCTGACAACCATTCAATTTTTAAATGATAGAAAATTAATGCAATTCAAATATACTGATTTGAATGGGTTGCATGGGCATATTTTCTCAAACCCCAGTGGACTGCGAAATTCATCAGTTCAAGTACAATCTTGAAAGCTACCAAACTTCAAGGTTTTCACCTGAAAACAAAATGGAGAAAACTCAAATGAGTTGATTAGGAAGAGAAGGGAGCTGGTTGATTAGTTCTGTGGCTGAACTCTGTGCCTGCTGGAGGGGATTGGAGGGTGTTGGGGGGTGTGAGTGGGTGGAGGGGGGGTGGAGGCATAGGGTACAGTGGCCCAGATCTCTGCTTTACGCTGATCCCTGCTGGGAGAGAATCTCTCATCCATTGTGGAATGAAGGGCTTTTGAGGACGACAGCCATGCCAGTTGGAGAGCGGATGTAGTGGCATTTGATCTGTTGTGCCGAGTGACTCACATTCGCGCATGCACATGCTCGCACGCATGCAAATGCACACACACACACACACACACGCGCATGCACGCTCGCACTCACACCCACACACACACTGTGTTGGTGCCGAATGGGCCTGTTAGTAGAGTGTTGTGGTGGCTTTGGGCCTGACTGCTCACACCACAGTTCACCATGCTCTATGTACAAGCAGGCAGACAGATAGGCAGGTAGGCAGGCACTGAAACACATGCAGTCAGGCAACGCAGGCTGCACCTACTTGTTACATGGACATGAACATAGACCACAGAATTGTCCTAGATTGTTCAAATTCTTTTCTGCATCCTTCATGTCCTTATTGATTTGGTCCATCCCCTCCTCGATGCGCTCCAGTTGTTCTGATTACCAACACATTGTCATTTTTCCAACCAAAAGAACGAAAGCACGTGAGAAGAGAAGAGGAGGAGAGAGGAGAAGAAGAAGAAGAAGAAGAAGAAGAAAGCGGGGGTTGGGTGGAAGGAGGGGAGGGGCATAGAGAGGGAAGACAAAGGAAAAGAGACAAAAAAAGACATTGACTGTGACAAGAGAGACATCAGACATCACCATCACCACCACCAGCACTGGACAGGCTAGAGCGCGGGGCTCCTGGCCGGTACCTACTTTTTAATACATGGGCATATCAGACCACAGCATTGTCCTAAATCTTTTAAATCTTTCTCGGCCTCCTTCAGGTCTGCGTTGACCTTGTTCATGCCCTCTTCGACACGATCAAGTTGTTCTGGTGAGGACAAAGGCATGAGAGCAGTGAAATGAATTGGACTGGTTTGTTTCGATGGTTTGCGCTCTAGGCTACAAGGCAAGAGGCAAAATGTATATAGGCTAGATGCAAAAGGAAAAGCAGGCAACAAGCATTAAGTGTGTGTGTGCGCACACTTGCATGTGCGCACACATACATGAATGCGTTTATGTGTGTTTCTGCAATTGCATGTTAGTGTTAATTACAAACCTATTTCTACCTATCTACATGTGTACAGAGTACCTGGGCATGTCTGTGCACAGAGCAGAGAGAAAAATAAGGCCACACTTTGTGAACAAGGAGCAAATCCACTTACATTTTTCTTCCATTTCACTCAACAGCATGGCTGCAAAAGGTTTTGTTTCCTACCATCCTACCATTCAAAGGGACAAATACTGCTTTACTGAAAAAGTGTTTCATCTGAGTAGCCGCATGTCTGCAGCAGTGACAGCACACTTATACAGAATAAAATCTGTACATTAAGCTGTTAATATTTAGTCAGTCTGACTGATCTCTGTCCCACACCGAGGAGGAACAGAGGCAAATGATAAAGAGAGTGATAGATAGAAAGAATAGTAAATTTCCCAGTAGAGGAAAGAAAAAAAAAGAGACAGAGGCTAGATTAAAAACTTGGGCACCACGCTTGATGCTTGATGAAGTTCAGAGGAACATCATAGATCGGACTGGATCAGACACTAGCCTAGAGGAGGTCAAAAAGAAATCAAAAGAGAAAGGAAGAGAAAGTTCTGGAGAGGCAGAGCAGACAGAAACACATATAAAATGGATGAAAACATGACCGAGAGGCAGAGCAACTAACAGCTAATGAATGAACAGTGATGACGGCAATGGATGTGATGAGAGGCATTATGGCACGTCAAGGCGCACAAAGTCATGAGTGCACTCTTACTCAGGTGGTCAATACGGCATAGAGCTATAAAAAGCTCTAATTCAAGGTCAGATCCTCTCTCAATCTTGGTAATGGTTAAAGGGAGAGCGGTGATGTTATTCTCCATCATTGGGGCATTAGTCACATTGCAATGCAGTGGACACAGACGATCATATAATGGAGGTTCTTTAGTCGCCAAAGCTGACCAAGGCCCGTCTTGAAAGGAAGGTTCAGGAATGGTGAAGATTCACTTTAAAGGAAAGCTGCGTTACAAGGCAACATACATTCAGTGTAGCCATTTATTTTTAATTACAAATAGGTGTGTCAGTGCTTCTGATTGGTAAAACCAACTCTGATTGATTATTGGGTATTTTTGCTTGCTTGTGCATTTTTGTTTTCCTAAATTTGTGTTTCAGGAGTTACGATGTGTTATGATCATGAACCCTGGTGGGACAGTTTTGAAAATGAAATTGCAAAGGGACCCTGTTGGTTCCCTGCCTCCCTGTATTCAGAGGTAGGGACTGTTTTGTTAGGACAGAGCACAAAAATGTAGAAAACTGGCTGCTGCCGAAGGCCAGGAACTTACTTGACTAACGACCTCTGCTTATTTCCAAAGGCTGAATTAACTATGGTTGCAGAGAACAGTGCCACTGTCAAAAATGTAATGGATGATAACATTTTCAACTGTAGGCATTTCGAGTCCGCGCTTCACAATACGCTGCTGCGGATATTTTTCAAAGGAGGCAGGAACCGGCAGCTGCTGTGAGTCAAGCAGCTTCCCATGGGAAGAATCACTGAGACGGACAGCTCGATACTGCACAGCCATACCCGCTGACACTGAGACTATATGTGGCAAGAAATGGGATGGGGTTCTTGCTCTCCATCTGACATCGAAGAACAGGGATCATTGCGTGTTGATGCAATGTAAACTTTGGGATTCGTAAGCTTTAATGTATTGTTTGGCCCAAAAGACAATGTATATCTACGTAATTGTTTGCTCTTTGCCAAGGCACTCACTTAACTTTTTCACAGCAGCCATTTTGACATGAAATAGCAGGTAAACACAGGTGTTACTAATGACCTTAATGAAGACAGAGCTAGGGTCCTGCTGTTGTTCATGCTGGCTCACTGGAAAGACTCTGCTACACTTAAATGGAGCAGAACCTTCATTAATGATTTCAGACTGTCTGAAAACATCTGTTGTCGGGCTCTGGGTCAGTGAACAGAGGACAGACGCCTTCAACCACGACATGGAGACAGTTAAAAGGGACATAAACATCCCGTCACAATGTTCTCTCATCCCACTCTGATTTTACACACTCCTTAACAATCTGTCTTTCTGCTCTCTCCTATTCTCTGTCCATAACACTTTTTGTTGATCTATTCACATTTTAGGTGTTCAGCTGATGCTGTTATCCAGAGTCGTTGTTACACTGAATGTAACTGTAGGAAAAGCTTCAATTCTTTGATGGCCAACATTAAAAGCCACCAATAATAAAGATTTATTAGAATATTAAGGGAGGGGATATAGGAGAGGTGGATATGGCTTATTTCTGGAAAAAAAAAAATTAGTTTTCAGCTTAGGGCAGAGAAGTATTGCTATATGTGAGTAGAGGAGGGTTATCCCTTGGAGTTCACCAGCACAACGAACGCCACACACAACAACTAATTGGCCTTCGGCATTAATCCCAGGCGAAGTGAGGGATTGGAAAGAGGAGGAACGTGACAGCGAGGGAGACACGTTTATCTCCACAGTCCCTGACAGTCAGTCCAGACTTAACCTGCCCTCCCATCTGAGGATTACCGTTAGAGGGCCACACCTCCCCTCCCCTCCCCTGCCTAGCTTGTCAGTCACACGTGTTTAACCAATCAGAGTGCTTCAAGTCACTGTGGAATAAGTACATTCAAAACTGTGTCAAATAGCTTTGTGAATAGCTCCTGTCTAAATGTTTGTCCCAAGTTGTGTTTGGAAGTATTTTTGCAGTAAGGACACAAACTTTTTGTCCTCTGCATTCCTTGTATTTATTGATTTATTGATTTATTTAAAGATAGAAAGACTGAGATATATTATTAAATGACTAGATAGATAGATAGATAGATAGATATGTTTTTAAATTTAAAAAGTTGAAGTAGTGAGTAGGGAACCTGCCCCCGTGTCAGCAGGCATCCACCCTGCTTAAGTGTCCTTGTGCTGACCCTGACCTCTGACCTTTACTTTCAGGAATAAACAGATTATCACAAATAATAAAGTACAAAAATAACTGAACAGAGGTCCAGTTAGGTGGAGTTCATCGCATCGCAGCAATCCTGATTGTGTTGGGTAAGAAAACCACACCAAAATGAAAGTTTGATTTACTCTCCAGTGTTTGCCTATCATGGCTATATTCACTGTTTTATCCATATGTGGGAAACGTCATCCCTTAAGTACTCCACACAGCCTAAAACAAAGAGCTGTTTTCAGTCTGTTTGACTGAGGTGAATCCAGGGGAAACCTATGATCCCTTAATGATCCCCTAATCATTTTGTTAAATCCACTTAATGAAGGGGAAGTAGAGATCGAGACTGAGACAGTAAATGTTTACAAGAGATCCACAACTCAAGAAAGTATCTCTAATATTCTGAATACTGTGCTATTCACTTGCTATTTGTAGCATATTTACTTCTTGACTGTCAGGAAAAAATGAGTTTGTGGGACAAGCATTAGTGATGTAGTGGTGAATAAAGAGGTGTGTGTCTCATGTTTTTCTCTTGAAAGCAATGGCTTTATTAATTCACTTGTTTAGTTGGTTATTAGTTAGTTATGTATTTTTTTTCAGTGGAGAGGAGCGACAGCTGCATTTTCCTAATGGTGCCAAAAGTATTAAAAATTTACATTTCCCCCAATCATTTTGCAGTGCATGCTGTAGCCTGTGTAATTATGTTTTTCAACATTTGCTCATTTTTTGTTGTTAAAAAATTTACAGTATCAAACTCAGCTTGAAATCAAGTGCTCTGCCAAGAAGGATGCTGTGAATAAACAAAAATGGATGTGACAATAAATTACATGTTTTTGAGGGATTATTTCCTGGCGTTTCTTCCTGCGGGTGTCGGGCAATTGACAGCAAGCCGAGTATAACATAAAGCCTGCACTGACATGAAAACAACTCAGGCATAATGACCTAATGATGAATACAGAAACTTTGATCAAACCAAATGAGGGCTTCATGTTTACTGTGATGGATAATCTCGCGCTGTGGGAGTTGTTTTTCATCCTGTGTAACACTGACTAGCAGCAAATGGTTTCTTCTGAAGGGATAAAAATGAGCCTTGATATCTCTAATGATGCTGATTGTGAACACTGAGAAATAAAAGGAAAGGAGAGTGGCATCCTGGATGGCTGGCACAAACGTTTAAAAAAACAGCGTAATCCTTTAAATAGTTTACCTTTCAACAAAAGAGTACCGCGCTCCAAATAGGTTTGCAATAATCCGACGGCAACAGCAGAAGCTACAGCCAAAGCTCGTTCGGCGCTGCCAGCTAAAACAGAAGTGCCTGGTCAACACCAGAGCTCACTGAGGCAGAGAAGTAATCTATCAACCCTGACTGAGGTGTAATTCAGGTCAACATGCATGTAATAGCCAGGCAGGGAGGGACTCATTAGCTGCAACGAGGCCTGCACCACAGGTAATGCATCACTACAAGGAGTGACAAATCTCCTCGCATGGATGACCCGAGTGTGTGTGTGTGTGTGTGTGTGTGTGCGAGCGTACATACAAGGGTTTGCATTTTGCGTAGGTGTGTTTGGAAGGGCCAGGGGATTCGTTACATCCCACTCTTTGCACCTCAGCAAAACTCTATTAATTACCACAGGCTTGGAAACCCCCTTTTTTCCCACCCTTGCCAGCTGCTGTAGCTTCTTTTAAGCGTCGAGTTTTTGCCCGAGGCTCCACAGAAGGAAAGAAAAATTCCGCTGCCTCATTGTTTTCTGGATGTAAACAAAGAGGGCGAGGGCCTTCAACACTACATTACTCTGTAAAGGCCTTTGTAGTTCAGTAGTCACTGCTAGCGGGAGGGAGGGACAGTGGAAGAGAAACACAGAGAGATGAAGGGATGCAGTGATGCTGGGTTTCCACCCAAGTGTTTCATTGTAATCAAAATGCATGTTTCAGCTCAGGTTGTTGTTGTTGTTGTTGTCACTGCTTGACATCAGGGAAGTTTATTTGTTCACTCCAGTCCAGCTGGTGGAAGCGTTTTGTTCCCAACGTTTGTTGTGATATTTCAAAAATTTACATAAAATTCACTGGACAGTTGGACAGAAACAAAGCGACAGAGAGAGAGATACTGACTGAAAGACAGAGAGAGGAGGTGTGAGAGAGAGAAGGCAAGAAGAAAGAAAGAAAGAAAGAAAGAAAGAAAAGCTATAATGTTATTGTAGCCAAAGTAATCTCCATGCGAGCTGCTCTTGTTTATCCCCCGAGGAACAGGAAGGGAAATGGTGGCGATCAAGAAAAATGAAGATGGTGAGAGAGAAGACTGATGAGAAAGAGGAGAAGGAACATGAAATGGAGAAAGAAGAGAAGAAGAGACAGAGCCAGAGAAAGGAAGAGAAATAAATGGGGGGGATCAGGTGTAGAGGACATTTGCTGAGAGGCAGAGGTAATTTAAATCTGTGAATTGATTGCCGGCCCATGTTAACAGCACTGAGCGCTACGCGGTGTCGGCCATTACTCTGGAGAGAGAGAGAGAGAGAGAGAGAGAGAGAGGCAAGGGCGGGGGGGCTATCTGTTCCTTTGACAGGCCAATTAGGCAGCTCTCTCATACATGAACGATGCACAAGCCCTTGGTAACACACACACACACACACACACACACACACAGACCCTCCTACACACTGTAAACCTGCCTCTAATCTATGCGTAGGCCCGTATCAAAGTCTGGCAACACTGGGTCAGTCCAATTTTGCAAGAAGTTGGTGTAATCCATTTACTGTGAAATGTCAACAGGCATAGAGAATGACTGGTAAACACTGCATATGTGTGTGTGTGTGTGTGTGTGTGTGTGTGTGTATTTATACTGAGAGAAGCCAAGCTATGCCTGTGCTAACTTCTCTCCTAGATGCTAGCCTCACAGCATAGTGAATGCTAACGTGTTAGCAAAGGATCTACTGGGGACACATGGAGGATTTTTATGTCTATTTTCTCATCACTTCACAGGTAAGCTGACCAACACAACAGTCTCTCAAAAAGTCGGTGCATTCCTTTAAGTCTCGAATGGTTGACAGTCGAGAAAGACAAGTAAGCTAACGTTCAATTTAGGCCTTTAGCGGCTGCTGCTCTTATCCAGAGCGGAGAGGGGTCGAGTGTCTTGCTCAAGGGCACCTCGACAGGACAAGCTGACTGAGTTTGTGCATGTGACTTGTGAAATGTATTTATTTGTTGTTTGATATCTGTTCTTCTTCCTGCTGGCTGTGCACCAAATTGCCCCTTGGGGATAATAAAGCTACCTTGAACCTTGAGTTCATGCAGTATCCTGAATACTAACACATATCCTGTTTAAGCTCTTATTTGAGGTATATGCTGTTTTCACTCACATTTGGTATACAGGTTTCAAATATCCCTGCAGCCAGGCATATACATTTATGCATCATCACATTTGCCCAGGTTTGTCATCACTTCCAAATTGCGATTTTCTACATGAGACATGTCAACTGAAAGCAAACCTGTGCAAAATTGCAATAAAATGACAGTAGTCAGGATGTGGTGTTTACATGTATCAGCATACCGGTAACCATACCATCATAATGAGGTGATCATATTTGGGTAACACTGAGATATGGGTTTATTTGGGATCTTGTAAATGGGATATGATATTTATACACACCACTCACAAAAACAGGAGACTTGGTTACCCCGAATATTCAGCGGATGTTTGTGTGCATGTAAATGCAGTCAGTGGCTGTTGTGGGGATTGAGCCTGTAACCTCCTTTTGATGGGATCATCTCTCTAACCACTGGGCCACTCTGCTGCCCCTTTCATTCTCTGAATGAAAGAGGACCTTAAAATCTTGGCGCTGAACCGCCAGGTAGAACAGATGAGTTTTACCAGCTACAGGCACAATCAACCAGCTTGTGGCTGGTGATAATCTCCCACCCTGACCATGTGTCTGCATTACAGCCTAACTCACAGCGTCAAGCACTTCTGTCTATCTGAAATGAAATATTTAATGGAAGTTAATATTCCATCCTGTATTTAATATTTATGTAATCAAACTTAATTCTAAGAGAGCTGAGGCTGGAACAGTTTCGGCATCATGCGCTCTCCTGCTCTCCTTGGGGTTCCTCACTAGAAAAAAACACCCATGAAGGGGTTCCTTGAGGAACAACCATATGTTATAGGCTGGTGGAGGTAGCCTGAGGCTTTCTGAAGTTTTTGTGAAGTGTTTTCTCAAAGAACATTTTGGATTCCCTTGTTGTAGACAGAAGAGCTCCTGAAGGTCTCTAAGAACTACTTCATGATTCAGAGTCTATCCTCCAAACCTGCTTATTCAGAGTTTAGACTCCAACCCGAATCCAAATTTTTGCATATTCAACACCAAAAGATCCCCTCATTTCACCCTCCATACTTCTATTAACCAGAGCACCAACACACCTCATCGATTACTGCATATTATTTGTCATTTGCACTTAAAAGTGCTTGAAAATTGTTTTTAAATGGTGGGCCAAGCCATAACCTGGAGATGCTACAAAGGTAGTAGATGGGGGATGAATGAGAGAAATGTGTGTTTGTCATTACCAGTCAAACTGATCATCGCTTCACCTCGCAAAAAAGGACAAG
>OMKZ01010549.1:1483-13568 GCA_900302535.1 Neoniphon sammara | reverse complement strand
GAGTTTCTGCATGGTGTTGAGCAGAGTTTAGTAGGCCAAAGAAGACGCTGTGCCAGATTCTGCGCAGCGTGTTAAGCAACGAACCCCCTCGAAGGAATATCACCATTACTCAACACACACACACACACACACACACACACCAAAAAAACCCTGCATCCGCCCGCCTCCTCAGGCCTGAGCTCACATACTGCAAGTCTGCCGTCACCAGCAGACAGCAAGGCGAGGGAGGGGATCGTTTTACACAGGGTCGACGCGAGAACAATACCGCATTATAACATCTTTGGAAGCGCTGCTCGCTATCCTGCCTCTGTGAACCTGCATATGTCACGCCAGGAGAGGAAAGTGATGAAGGATGCGCCAAGAAAAGAAAGCTTTACACATCACAAGCGGGAGTGCAAACATGATTTCTTCCCGTTTTTTTTCTTAAGTTTTATAGCATTTTCGCACTCATCGTCTATTGCAGTATTTATATTCAGAACAGGTGTTTTCTGTATTTCTGTTGGTTCGGCACATTTGCATCCCTGCTGAGCTAGTGACCCTTCAGAAGCGCCTCTCGGAGTGATTTAAAGGAAGAGTGTCAGCCTCTTCTAGGCAGCCCATCCAAGGGCTGTCTATCCCATGACTTACTGGAAACCAACGGGGAATGATCTGTGCTTCCCGACTCTCCCAAGCGGAGTTCAATCGGCGTGGGTGTGGAGCTTTATCCAAAAGTGTCACAATCGTGTGATAAATAAAGTCAGCGCTGTCGGGGAGCCAGCCCGGCCGAGCGAGAGATGTAAGAAATAAGGAAGAGAGAGAGGGAGAGCGTGAGTGAGAGAAACAGGACAGACAGAAAGAGAGACAGAGAGAGAAAGATGGATAGGGATGCAGGCCGCTGCCAAAGGAGAGGAGGTGCAGTGTTTGAGTCGTCCAGCCCTTGGTAGTGTGATTTATTCATGAGATAAGTCACCATGGCTGTGGAACAGGAGAGTGTAATGGTGTAATGTTTCCCCCTTGCCTGAGTGCTTGCCTCAGTGACTCAGGCCCGCCATGCCCTCACAGGGCCAGGGGAAGAGTTTACCGCATCCAACACAGTTAGGGATCAGGGCCAGTATAGATAAACACGAGCCATCTGGGTGGTTGCAGGGTACAGCTAGCCTGCTAGTGATGCTATCAGTCCTTCCTCGCATCTGCAAAGTTAATGAAAGCTATTAATTCTTCCAATTATAACAATGAAGACAGCCCAATATGTGAAAGTATACGAGGCCAACATGGTGACAGAAAATACAAAATAAATTAGATTTCAGTTTGATTCACTGATGATCCTCTGCATGGCTCAGGCGGGAATGTGCGAGTGTGTACTCCAACAGTGTTTTTCTCCACTTAGCTTCTTCATGTGTATCTATTCATAAAGCTTATCAGAAAAGGAGTGCTAATCTAGGATCACAGTGCAGGCTGAATGACCATAAATCTCAGTTTAAGATGTGTAGTGGTCCCCGATCAGCTATCCTGTGCCGAGACGCTTTATGAATCAAAGCCAAGGATTATGGCTCTTCCCTCTGACAATTGTTCAAAGCAGTTTTAAAAGGATCTTTTACTGATATGCTCCCAATGCAGGCAACTTTCTGGTGAGATGAAGAGTAGACATAGCAGTAAGAAATTTTTCAGTTTCACAAGAAGTAATTTTTTTATGAACATATTTTTGATATATAAATAAAAATAATTATGGCAACATAAACAATATAGTCTGATATCCTTTCTAAATGAGTGATTTTGCCAATCTGATTTCATAAGTGGTACAATCCAATTCACAATAAAACACTGCATGACAAGAACTGTCCTAAGGCGTCTCCTTATTCATTACCAGGTACTTCAAACTCTTTACAGAACTCCTTCGATGGCACAATACAATTTAGTTTCCACACTCTTTTCAGTCTTCTGCTTTTCCCGGCCCTACATTATATTTTCATAAGCCATGGCAAATTGTGAGGAGACATCAAAGATGAAAATCAGCGGTGGTCTGGCCCATTGTGCTTGCTAAAAGGTTTCTAAACTATTTATTTACCCTCCAATGGAGTCTTTCCATGAGACGATAGCAGCGGACTGTTATTGTTGTGGTGTGTGGCCCTCCATTCTCTGCTGAATGTGTGGGGCTGGGCTCTGAGGGAACAGCGCTTGCTCCATTGTACTTGAGCACAGATTACCACATGAACAGGAAGCTCCTTGGCTCAGTCGTCCGCCAGCAGCAGACCCCCTCTTAAATACCCAAGACAGCAGACTCATTGTGGGCTGAATATGGACGGGTCGGCCCACAACCATGGATGCGTCATTACCATGACAATGAGCCTCATGCAGTGTTTTTTTAATTTAATTTAATTTTATTTTATTTTCGATGACACCGCGGACGAGAGGGAGGCGAGGCATGCCACACAGAAAGCAGCCGTCAGACCAGGGTGGCCTTCCTCCGTTTGTGGTTGAGAAAGAATGGGAAGGAAATGCATAATTAATCAATTACAGGCTGCTTCATGCCCTGCAGGCAGCCCAACTTATCTCGCTTCAATCCCATTGGCCCCAGGACACTCTGCCAAGCATATTTTAAGACTCATCTCGAGACTCATCGATCTGTTAATCTGTCTCAGCTGCCAGAGTAGAACTATGGTAAAGTAGCATAGAGCTTCTCTGCTTTTCATCCAAGTATTCCACTTTCTGACAAAGAATCCATAGTCACACAATTGGTTCCTGGAGGGCACGAGGTGATATCATACTGAGTCCAAACTTGAAATAGAAAAGCGGGCAGACAAAGAGAAAGATATAGCAGATCGCCGGCTTGATGTTGAGTCTGCAGTGAAAGCTACAGCTGGATAGCAGGTGCAGAACAGGGACTATAGATAATGAGGTTGAGTCACGATTTGCAGAAGTAAACAACTTGTGGACTGGGACTCAGGGACCAGTGCTCTACCGCACCAGCATGCATCCTTGGTCCAAAAGATTCAGATCCCCAGTTCTGGTCCACAGTCTCTGAACTTATGCTTTGTTGTCAAGGAAACTTTATTGTTGTCTAGACTTAACAATCACAGACGTTGGCCAGCGGGAAGACTAAATGGATGCAGGCAAAGAGAAAGGCACTAAGGATTCTGCAGCAGTAGCAGCAGCAGCAGCCACCTCCAGCACAGAGGGATCTGAATCTTTAGGCATCAACGCTTCTGAGTGAAGCTATTTTTGTTTCCTGGAACTAAATTTAGAGGACAAAGTCAGCCAAAAATGTGATTTGATAGTGACTGTGTTTGCTGGCAGGCAGCATTATCTAATTTAGCATTCTATCATTATAGTGAACTTCTACAGTATCAGTTGCTATGGTATTCTCTCAAGAAAGCCATGGTCCAAATGTCCCTTCAGCTAACCTCTATATTTAATCTATATATGTCATTCATGTCTTAATGAATGAACAAGTGTGTTGGGTTATGTGTTTGCATGGCCGTACCTTGTACATACATATCAAAAATGTGGAAAATCAACTCATCTCAACTCAACTCATCAACTCGACTCAAGTCCACACTCATCACAGTTACTTCAACACTTCTGATAGTTTCAAACACTCAGCCCAAAGCTATGTCACCTCTGTGAGAGGACAAATAACTCTTTAGTCAACACTTATCAACACTGTAAAACTTGTCGAGTATGATATTTTGGCCTCAAGCAGTCCTATTCAAAATCAGTCTATGCAGCAGTGTAGGTATGTTGCCTTGGTATCGTCTTGCTTTAATGAAAGGCAGGTTATAACTTAAGTGCATTTTATAGTTGAATGAAACATAAGCGTGACGTAAAACCCGAATATAAAGAATGTGTCGGCACTTACATTGAAGCTTTTATACTTGATATTTTATACGTATTGTTAAATTCCCATACACAGACATCCACCTACAGTCAACCAATCAGAGTATTCGACCTTGTTGCAAAATTGAGATTCTTGGGCAGCTGCACAACATCCACGCAGAGTCCCAAATACATGTCAAAAAGTTCAACATAATATTTTCCACACTACATGCATGCAGCGTCTCAATCAGTATTTGGCAAATTAGTGTGATCTCTACAGCCACCCGTAACATGAATCATCTGCTCTGAGATTTTGGAAATTGCTGCCGCTGTCTGTAGTACTTTAAGAAAAACAAGGAAAAGAAAAAAAAAAGAGAAACCGACAAATCGAGGGAGGCTTACTTCTTTGTGATTTTTGGACTCAGGGTCTCAGTATCTTGCACTTGTTTCAGTTAGGCATGTCCGCACTCAGCATTGTGTGTGTGTGTGTGTGTGTGTGTGTGTGTCTCAGACAGAGCGAGGTGCACTGATAAACAAAAGAAACACTGCTCTTGTGTGTGTGTTAAACTATTCTGGTCTGGTGCTTATTCAGAAACAAGGGAGCAGCAGTGAAGGAAACATTGAATGTAATGCCAGCTAAAGGGCATTCGAGCTATTCTGGTGACAAACAGGACCATGGCTAATGTATATTACCAAACAGACATCGAGCCAGCCATTTCCGAACGCAGGCAGGCGGGCAAACAGGCAGCCGGGCGCACTATTTAAAGACATCTGAGCTTTCTTTAAAGAGCCAGCATTCTCTTCTTGCCTCATTCCCTGCAGCTGAACAATAAATAACTAAATCACAGCACACTTAAAAGCCCCGTCGTGCCACAATACCCACATATCTCCCTCTCTCCATAGTCCCACTCCTCTCTTAACTGCTCTAAATTATTTCAATTCCGGGAAAAAAAAAAGTCATTCACATAAAGTAATCAGTCTCGGCTCACTCTCTCTCCCTCCACCGGACTTATTTGACAACTATTAGAAAGCCCACTGGTGAAATAAATAAATAAATAAATAAAAAGAAATGCATCCAATTATTTGTGCATAATGATAGCTGTGTTATCCAGTGAAGCAGGGGCTCCCAGACAAAGCAGTTCCCCCCTCTCTCTCTCTAATGCATCTTAAGTACTGACAATCGCCAAGAGTCACATTTGACGGGCACCTAATTTCGCAGCGTTTCTGTCATTCCTCAAGAGTTGCGGCCCACTGGCACTGTCTCAAAAACGTATTAATGGTGAGGTGACGGTGCCGGGGAACATTAATTTGGTGTCCCCCCCTGCAAATAAGCATTCGCATTGGCAGGCCTTGGCCAGCACTATCTCAGGGTCATGTTTCGGGCAGTGGAGCTAGCTGGAGCGCTGGGTGGAGAGTTAACGAGGAGGCTTCCCCCCCCTCCCAGTATATGGCCGCCAAGACCTTCTATATAGACATGCTCTCAAGGTTCACAGCGCCTCATTGCCTTAGCTACTACTAAGCAATAAATTCTACAACAGGAATGAATTGGTTGACCTTGAGGGTAGCCGGTGTTGCTAGTAGCAATCTAACACCATACATTATCCTCTCCGTCTTTTTTTTTTTGTTTCCTTTTTCCAAACATGTGTACTGTTTAATACATCCTGCATTTATCCAAGTTGCAGTTTCGATATAATTAAAATCACCTCCAAAACAAAAACCTCGAACACAGTTTCCTGGAGGGCACGTGTAATTATAATGGCTTTAGAGCGGTACGCTATGGATGCAGGCAGCTAATGCGTTAATAGGCGATGCAGCTGCGGTGCTCAGGTGCCTTGCTATGCTCTCTTGCTCTCCACCACCGCTCATTGTCGATGGGCTGCTCTTAATAATTCATGGACTGTAAAAATCGGCAGGGCCTAATTGGTGGGCAGGCTTAATACTCTCAGCACTGCTGGGACCAAAAACAAAAGCAGCTGGCTGTTTTTTTGTTTTTTTTTTCCCAGGCAAACTGAAAAAGAATTGACTCGCCTCTCTTTGGTTTCAAGTTAAAAGGCCTGCCTTGAAATCCAAGTATCCCCTTGAAGTGCACCAACTTCTACATGTGGGCACAAGCTAGCAGAGCAGTAAGGAGTGTCACTGTGTGCTGGGGTAAAAAGGACACCTTTTAAGCGTATTCAGATTGACTGTGAGCCGACGATGATGTTGCTGCATTATGCATTGACGTCTGTTCAGCTATCAGTAATCACAGGCTAAGGCTTTGGGGACTACCTTTTCCATTTATGTATGATGCATTTATGCATTTATACAAGTAGGTATGTATAAGATTGCACGCAAACACACACACACACACACACAAAAAAAAAAAATGTTGCCCTGCATGACTTTGGCAGGCCGGTCTTAGGACCAACACCAGCTGATGAGGTATCAGAGTCAATAGTAAAAGACTGAGCATGAAGAGATTTATCAGAGAGCCACTAACAGGAAATCATCAGATCACTGTATGTGTGTGCGCATGTGTGTGTGTATGTTTGCATGCATATGTGTGTGTGTATGTGTTAATTTATTGCAGAAGGCATGAATCATGTTGCCTGTGCTATTAGTTAGACATGTTCCCTCAGGGCTGGACAGACACACACACAGACACACACACACCAGTCCACTCCTTTCGTAACTGTCACTTTAGTCTCAGTCTACTACAAACTATCCACTCTCCATAGCAGCAGACTGAAGACTCTCAGCAGGTTGCTGATGCCTCATTGTCATTTTCCTTGTCTCTCTCCTCTTAGACCAAGACACAATTGCTCTGACTTCCTCTCAATTTCATTGTATTGGTGCCTCAAACACTCCCCACTGAAACATCTCTTTCACTGTCATCCTTTTTAGTCAAGCTTTGGTTATTTCCTTCCTTTCTTTCGGTTTCTATATTCATGCCCGAGTCCTTTTGTCTCTTCCTGTTCTCCCCTCCTCATCGCACCACTTTCTGTCTGTACTCCTCTCCATCGTTCTCTCCCTATGTTTCCTCTCTTGTCTGGTTTCTCTAATAGTCTGACTTGAATCCAGTCTTGAGGAACCCAGGTGTGTGTTTAAGTCACTTGACTAGTTGTTATCCCGAGAGTTCGGCTCAGGCTCAGGCAGTAACAGATCCAAGCCCCTGCTGGACAGCGGAGCAAAGAAAGACAGAGGAAGCGTGTGTGTGTGCACGAGTGTGTGTGTGTGTCTGAGTAAGACGCAGAGGGAAAGTGAGAAAGTAAGAGAGAGACCTTCACCTGATGCTTTTCACCTTGAGAGCCTGCTGACAATCCACTTGCCAGCTGCATTGTGCGTCTGCTGCCCTCTGTCCCTCCCTCTTCCTCTGCCTCCCCGCATTTGCTTTTATCGAATTACAGGGGTGTAGGCGCACCCTGCGCCGCGTTTAAAACAGCACTAATGCATCCCAGCATGAGGTAGGATGGCTGTGTCATAGCCGGCGTGTTCCAGACAATTACCACCAACGACGACGGCAAAGGGCCCAAATGGAGAGGAAACAAATAGGTGTGGAGGAGCATTACTCGGGATGACTCATTAAACAGCCCGGGCTATCATGCCCAGTGTGATTTCAGCTTCCCTCAAAACGCCTTAACTATGTCATTTGTCTGTAGCCATCGATTTCTCCCTCGCCGGCTCGTAATTGGAAGAAGAGTAAGTGTAATCTGAAACCACGGGAGATGAGGGCACACATTTTAAGATGATAAAATCATCCGTCTTCAAGGGTGGGGAATTGTTGATTCTAGAATGATTTGACATGACTCAGCAGTAATTTAATGTATCATGTAGTCCTATTGATTTGATTGTAAATTCAGTGTTTCAGAGTATCACATATTGTTATTGATTTGCTGTGGCTTCAAGTTTGTCACTTCAGTCACCTCATTAACTTTTAAAAACTCTGTATTGTAATATAAAACCTGTCACTGCACATTACTGTCTGACTTCTTGTAATAGCAAAAGCAGTGTTAATATTTAAACACTTTTTTTTTATTTAGTCTAGTCTTAAACTTTGGCCACAGTGTGAGTAATAATTAAAGTCACATTTTAGTCATTTCGATTTGGTCTACTTGCTGTGAAATCAACTAAATTTCTGATTACATCAGTCTACAATCATAGATTTGCAAACAGGCGAGCCAAAATAATTCACTTGAATTTAAGGAAATGTTATTCCTTTGTAGCTTGCAAAAGGCAATCACGTAGAAAGCCAATTTGGCCGATGACAGGGTTGCAATTTCTGTTACATAAACTTCAATTCGTTGTGTATGAATACGACTGGACCGATATACTTAAAAAAATAAAAATAAAAACTTGATTCAGTGACTGATGGTTTTGTTTTCGTTAACCTTCACTACAAGGACTTCAGTTTTAGTTGTTGTTTTAAGTCGGTCTTTGTCATCCTCATTTACTTAACAAATGTGTCTGACGAATTTTTTAGTTGAGTAATTCAGTCATTCTCGCTGACTAAATTAACACCGGACAGAACAGGTTTTCTCTTTGCAATCTCCATTTAATTTGGGGAGCGGGAAGGGCCTTATGTGATTCAACAGTTGTGCCACGACAGCCGGTGAGCCAAAAGAGCCCCCTAACCTGTGTCACTGCAGGTGAAAACAAACCAGCTTTTATTAGAGGGGAGGAGAGAGGCTTTGGAGGAGGGTGAGATGGGAGGTTGTGGGGGGTGTGGGGGGGTTATCAAACTGGGCTGCTAAAACACGCACCATATCCCGCCAAGGAGATTGGATTCCACCTGCAGCCTCATGGCCGCGGCGCTGGGGTCACTCAACAATCTACACGGGTCAGAGCCAAGGCGGCGCTACAAGCAGGGTTTGACGTTCTCCATTAACTCACCATCTCTAACCCACCGCACAAACCCAAACCCCGCTAAGGAGAGAGAGAGCGAGAGAGACAGAAAAAGAACGGACGGAGGCAGAACAAAGAGGGGGGTGCAGGTAAGTATAGCATCTCTGAATTACCACAGCGTTATTTATTTTATTTTTTGCATAACAGGTACCTTTTCAGCACTGGACGGACAAATTTGCTCTTCTCAGTTTTCTGTGGGAGGTACAGCAGCTGTATCCACTGTTGCCAAAAATATGTTCCACAACAGATCTATGTAGGATGTTTAGACAGGCTAAATGTGTGTCTGTGTATGTCTGACAGAGTATGAATGTGTGTGTGTTTGTGTGTGTGTGAGAGAGAGAGAGCATCAGTGCCTGTGTCGTTCGTAGGTGTTTGATTTAAGTACTACAGAGGTCAAACTTGATGGGTTTGGCCCTAGGACATTTTTTCTTGATTGAAAAGAAAACAAAAAAAGCATCAAACACGCTAAGCAGGCTCTGGCCAAAAGTGAAATAACAGCTAGGTCTGTTGACAACCTGTTGCAATAGCTGTCCTCTATAAGGTTGTTAACGGAAAACAATGTGATTTGTGCTTCAGTGGATGTTTTAATCTGAAGCATCTTCCAGTCCACTAAGTCTAATGATTTGTAGTTGGGGCGTGAAGGGTAGAGAAACCCTTAACCAATAAAGGTATCAATGTATCAAGTGCCTATTCCATTAAGTTAGAGAGGACTGCAAGAACCAGGCACACCCCATCTTCACATGATTAACTCACATAGTTGCTATTTTAAAAATAACATGACATAAATAGTATTAATATATAACTGCCAACATGAAAACTCACATGGAACAGCATTTAAATTAAAGGCTTAAGACCACTGTCTGCATAATACACGCATATTTAAAGTTGAGACCACCTGCATTGTATTAAATATTGTGAGCATAATCTCAGGCGACAGGCTCTTTCTCAAAACAAATACATGGCGTCTTGGAATGAAACTCTTCAAATACACGAACAGCTGTTGTTTTCCCTCACGCTGTGCGGTTTCAGCTTCATATTTAGGTAGCTTAGACAAGCTAGGCATTAGGCCTGATGTAAAGTCCGCAGCAGCAGCAGCCACTCTGGAGGCACGAGGGCTTTTGCGTGGAGTGCAGGCTGTGCCCTATGTTCTAGCATATAGGAGGTAAAGCATATAGAGGCAGCCAGAAGCCACAAACTGCAGCTTTATATAAACCTTTGCCCAACCTCGAGTGACTCGTGGAAGTAGTTCCTGAAGGAGGGTTATTCAGGGTAGCTGAGTGCTCAAAACATCTGAAACAGCATTTTAGGCTACAGAAACTTCATACTTAGAAGCGAGAAAATAAAGATCAACACATGCAACCAGTCTGATATCGACTTTTTTTTGACTAGTGGCAAAGAGAAAATTGAGTATTTAAACCCTGGTGGTACTGTAAATGTCTCAGCACAGTGATATTGACAGCTGTAATGTATTATATTGTTGGATGTGGGTCTTAGAATGACAGTGCTTGTATTCTGGCGTTAGTACAGGTGTAGCTGTCTCGCATGCCCAGACTTCTCTCTACGCTTCGTTTCACCCCATTTTAGGGGGGGAAATGGCTCTGGTGAGAAGAGTTAGTGTAAGAGCTTCAACAGTGACTTTGTGCTAACACTTGCACACCATGCACTAGAGACCATCTTTGACCCCGGCCCGGCACCATTTTTTCATTCTTTTAATTTAACAATATTTCTAAAACACATACCCGACTGTAATTATATAATTACTAAAATGGCGTAATGTGAAACACGACCCCTTTTCCTGCAAACCAGAACACTCCATCTTGACAATGGGACCTCACAGAAACAGCATATTTTCTGAGCGCCGCGTTGCAGATTTGCGGTGCCTGCAACAATGATCACCTCTGTGGGAGACATCATGAGGGCTGTTGATAACCGCCAACAAAAACAACAAACCACACCAGCGCAATTATGCGTGTCCATTTTAACATAATATGGGGAGAACATGAGATGCGTGGGAGCGGAGGTGACTGTCATGCCGTGTGGGGGCGGGAGGTGTGTGTTTGTGTGTCTATTAGAGGAGAGAGATGCATGGGCGTCTGTGCGAGTGCTTGCATGTACACTGTGTGTGTGTGTGCGTGTGTGTGCATGGGTTTTTGTGTGCACGTGAGTATGACTGATTGAATGTGGGTGTCCATGCTGCACGATTGTGTGACAAGAGAACAGGAGCCGGGATCTAAAGAGCTCTAACACATGTTTAGGGTCCTCAGGAGACCGGTGTTTTGGGTTAACAGTTTTGTTTGGGTTTGCTTTGGACATTTCAAAGGGCTGCTTTGGGATAAAAGACAAGTCTATAGGGCTTAGGGTTCCTATGCGTTTCCCATTTCAAAATTAGACCCAATCCCACAGACAAGGTCTACATATAAACTGCTTTCCCAGGTCCATCATATACAAAAGATAAATCCTTGATTGTAGTTTTTGTTGACATATTTGTGTTAGTCGCTGCTGCTGTTGATATTTATAGAAAAGGAAGAATACATGCTTTCTAAAGACGCAGAAACCAAGCAAGGTATGTACTAAAAGGACAGAAAAAAAGAGAAAATATAATTTGGCAGTCTTTAACTTTGTAGTTTTCCTGATGACACCTTGACCAATTTGGTTAAAGAAAATTAACATGCAGCGCTAATTGGCACAGCTGTTGGTAGGAAAGTAAAACTTGGCCAAAGGGAACATGAACCTTAAGCGTTGGCACAGAAGCACAATATGGACAGATGGAATTGACACCTAATGATTACCTATGCATGCTATATGTGCAGAACTGAGTTCAAAGCACAGGATGTATTATCTTTTGTACATGATGAACCTGGGAAAAGCAACTGCACTTTATACATGCACCAGACATCTACTTTTGGACACTTTCAAAACACAATCCAGATTTTCTCTTGATTTCTTTTGTGTGTGTGTGTTTTTTTTTTTTTAAAAACCTGGGTATAATATTTTTCCCCCATGTGTTTCAGACTTGCATAAATTTCTCTAATAATATAAAAGTGCTTCTGCAGTGAAGGCAAATGAGAGGAATATTCAAAGTGCTAGTGTTGCATGAAAACCTCATAACTTTGGTGATTTGCAGACTTTTGCTGGAGCTGAAAGTTTACATGGCCATTTATATGCTAAGTAAGCTTCATAATCCTATAAGGCATGTGAAGCTCTTTCTGTAAGTTTCAAAGATGCATAGGCATCAATGAGAAAAGCTCTAAAGATTTTATTTTTTCCCCAAGTCTTCAGAAGTTGACTTCTTACACATACAAGGTTTTTATCTGACAGCAGTGGAGGGACAGAGGGAGGCTGGCAGGCAGGATCAGTCAGTCAGGGTGACCTCATGTGTTTGGCACAGGGAATGCCTATCAGGTTTCCCTAT
>OMKZ01010540.1:12466-22183 GCA_900302535.1 Neoniphon sammara | reverse complement strand
GCCTGCAGCACTCAGCCATGAAAGTTGCAAGAGAAGGTGGAGGATAAAAACAGAGAAAAGCTGCTTCCCAGCCCTCTGTCAGCCCTGACAGGAAGACCCAGGAGGATCAAGGATGACCTGAGAAGACCCGAGAAGACCAACCAGATGTGGAGGACCTGATGCTGAGTTGAGGTGATTCGTGTCATGTTCACGTCATATCGGATTTACTTTGAACACAAACTGCCGATTGGGAAAAACTGTTGTTGTCAGCTTTGTAACATATTGACGATATGCTTATCTCACAATACGATTTGATACATGATGTGGACTTCATGATGTGATAAAACCATGATACAATGTAACAGATAAAAGTTCAGGGACAATTATGTTTTATTTTTTTCTGAGCCACAAATCGTTCTAGTATTGGTTTGCTAGAATATAAACAATTTAAAATGCTGCTACAAAGTGCAGATAATATAATCTGGATGAAGTGCTGGTGAAATTGTGCTGGGTGAGCCGGCTCATTTCTGATTACTACAGCAGAATAAAATGTAATATGTAAATCATCTTTCTGCTCTATGATGTCATATATTAGTATTGTTAATAAATTTTGACATACTGTATCTTGTCTTCCTGAATTGCAAAGAGAAAAATGTGAGAATTTTTCAAAGGAATATTAAAGGAATATTAAAATATGTAATTTGGCTAACACATTCCAAGGAAAAAGTGGTTCCAAGATAAAATGTGAAGACACGATGCAAGATTAAAAGTTGGACGACAGCTTAACATGAAAGTGAGTTTTATGAAGTAATTTAAGAGAAGATAGAGAGTAAATTAGTCAGGCAGGGCGAGCAACAGTCCAGGGTCCCTGATGGTAAGAGAACAAGATGTTCATGTACATGAAGCTGCTGGTACGACTTAACATGAACCTTCCTGTTGAACCAGACACTTCAACACCAGCCATTTATGATTTTAAGATATCAGAAACAGAAATTATAATTTAGTTGTACTTTTGGTCAAAAGAGCTGATAAGACTTTATTTGAATAAAGGAAACTCGGTTCATGATAAGTCAGACAGGCTCATTAACAGCTATCTCTTTAATGCATAACACCTTTTAATGATAGTAATTACAGGATTAGTAGTTTGATGTAGTGTGACATTGAAACAGACTGAGGACAGATGAACAAGATAATTAACAGTCTGCAGACTTAAGAGACTGAACTTTTTCAGCTGATAAAACCTCAGTCAAGTTACAAAGAGCTGTGCACCGACAGGGAAACCAAGACGAAGCAGAAATCTGTGGTTCGGTTTCTTATTTTCTCTCCATTTCTGTTGCTCGGTGCTCATTCCTGTGGTGTTTCTGCACTGCACCTGCCAGAGATCACCTGTCAATCAAACAGTGTGGGCAGGACTTCTCTTTCCTTGGATTGTAGAATGTAAAATATGTATAAAAAGAGATTAAAATGGATATACAGGTGTTTTAACATTTATAGTGAAAGTTGAACCCTCAACCTTTCCAGTGTATTTACACCAAGGCTGCTTCAGTTATTTAGGGCTGCCTTATATTAAAGGATAAGTTCAATGTTCAATGTAGGCCTATAACTTTACTATTTTAACATTGAAAATCAATGAGTGAAAAGATAAGGAGCACTATATTACTAAACATCATCAACTTGATCCTTTTGAATTCAGGAGTGACATCACAGGTTCTCTCCTGTTTATTTCAAACAACCAGAAACGTCAAACGCATCACTTCCTGTGCAGCAGGAAGGAGTTACCGGTGTTTAGAACAGCAAAAAAAAAAGCTTGCACTGAACGGATGTAGGCTGAATCTCTGCTGTGTCACATCAGTCAGACGGGCGGACATTTAATTTTATTCATCTGCAGCTGAATGAAAATGCAGATTATTTAAATATCCCAACAAATTTCACGTGACAAAAGACCTGCTGTAAAAACTCTTGTAATGTTGATTCAAGACGCTCAGCAGACACTCGTGTCCAGAGTGGCTCATCTGGCCGGTGCAGCGTGTTCCTCTCTGCCTACATGGATGATGTATTTTGTTGTGCGTTTGCGGACAGATAAGTATTGATCAGTGATCGTCCTCCGCTGGCCGCCGCTTCACACCGACATATTGACACACAGAGCGCTTCGAAACGCTCTGCCGAGGTCAGCCAATCAACTACAGCTGATTTATATTGATTTACAGCACTTCAGTCACTGAATGATACCTGTACAGTGTAAGGAGGATTGTAATTTAAATTAAAAGTAACAGGAAAAAAATCAATCACAGGTTTGTATATATATTAATATATACATTGTAATTAGGACGGTCTCCCTCTGAGACACACATCTCAGCAGGGGGTCAGAGGTCAGAGGTCAGGTGAGGTCTGGTGTCTTGCTGAGCCGTAATGGCCGATATTCGATATATATTCATATGCAGGTGCAAAAGTGTTTAACAAAACACCATGTTGTTTGTACTGTGACGCAAATTTGACAGATCTTTTAAGCGACACACAAAAATATCACACAAATACCAACTCCACAATCGGCCAAATATCAGCAGTAAAATGAATACTGGAGCATTTTCAATAATATTTAATTAAAATTAAAAAAAAAAAAAAAAAACAGCATCAGGAAAGTCTTCACAGTTCCGTCTTCGGCCGAACAGATGCTGTGAGAGGGAGGAAGTTCTCACAGAGCGGCGGACAGCCGAAGTCAAATTATTGCTTTTTCAATTACGGGCTTGTACAGCCGTTTTTCATCCAGATAATTAGTCAAATCCGCCCACCGCCAACGATTAAGTAGAAATACTAAAGGCCACTGAGTCCTGCAATCAATCTATTTTTAGATTACTCAATGCTATTCTGGGTAAATCCTGTTTGCAGGACCCTTGGGCTGTGTGTGTGTGTGTGTGTGTGTGTGTGTGTGTGTGTGGGTGTGTGTGGGTGGGCGTGTGGGTGGGTGCACACGCCTATGAGTGTGAAGCTGTCAATTTGTCTTGCCCAGCTCCATCCAAATAGACAGACAGCCCATTGAGGCGTATGCTGCAGAGAAAAATAACAACTTGAACTGACAAACATACTTTAGTCAGCGCACAACACAAGCCCTGAGAGAGAGGCACTAGAATTTTGCATTTAAATTGAAGATATAGTACATTTATTTTCTGTGGGAAATTGTCACTTATGATTTAGTTTGTTTTATAGTTGTTAATTCAAAGTATTGATTAGTGCTGCTCTCGCTGAATCCCAGAGACGCTCTCCCAGAAGAGAACAGTGTGGATAAATGTGGAGCGCACGGAGCTGCAGAACACAGCATTTAGACCCCGTAAATACTAGCCTTCTGTCTGCTGATCATGTTGATGTGAGCCGGGTCAGGCAGGGCTTTTGAGGTCATGCGGAGCAGTGTGTAGTTTTGTGCTTGTGTACGTGTGTGTCTGTGTTGTGTTGCAGCAGAGAAATAGCTGTTGTGTAAAGTAGCAGAGCAAGACTAAGCTGCTTGAGGACACAGAGACAATACAGATACATGTAAAGTAATGAGGCCACTGCGCTTTTGTAATGCACAGGTTGGATATTCAGTTCAGGTCTGGTACTGAACTGCAGACTACCACAGAAGAGAGCATGCTGTTCTACATTTGAGAGTGATTGTAGACAGAAGCAGTCATACTTTTAATGGATTTATTGATAAGTATGAGGAAAATTAATGATTCATCCTTTCTTAGTTAGGAGCTGGTCTCTCTCTACACCATTTTAAACCAGTTTAGTTAAAAAAAAATCTCCCTATTGCATATTTCTCATTTCCTAATGCAGTGATACCTAATATGGATGAGGCAATTTTGCCCGTGAAGTGAAGCTTTTGTTGTGACCCTGCTATTATTCTTATTGATCTGCCATTATTTTTGTTTTGTTCCCGCTGTTATTAGGCAAAAGTGGTTTCTGAGAGCAGGTTTGGGTAGATAGAAATTCTGTACGTATCCCTTTTGGGAAAATACAATAAAATAAAATTAGCCAATATCTCAAACATACAGATGAATCTGTCTTCAATCAAGGTCTTGAGACTGGTGTAATTCATAAGTTTAATTGTAAAACACAATATGTATTGCTTTCCCACTCAAAATAATAAATATAAATATAAATGACAAGTAATATATATAAGTAGGTTTTCTCCTTTTTGTAACAAACTCTTGTATACCTGACTGAGGTTAAGCTTACCAAAACTAAAGCTGGTGCAACAATGAGATCAATGTGGGCCAACTCTGATCACCAAAACAAATACTGGCAAGACAAATGCTGCTTGACATGGACATTTTGAAAGGGGCAAAAATAAAGGTAACATTGCATTAATTAATTGCCTTAAAAAAAGAATATTTTGCTGTAACAAGGATGTATTCTCTGCATGTCTAATGTTTTGTTTAGTTGGATAGAAAACCTACAGAGGCAGCTGGCGGAATGTGAGGGCCAAAGTTTATTAAGTTAAGGTGAATTTCCTTCATGACATCAGAGAAGGCACAAGAAGACAGCTTACAGTGACGAGGTGCATGCTGCTTTAAGCGACATGGGAAAATTTCAGGAAGATGGTTGAAAGTGCAGGCATGCAATATGAGAGGCCTAATACACAGGTTTATTATGCATGTGAAGTTTCCCACTGAACCTGTTTCAATGGTGAGAGGATTCAGAAAGAGACATACTAACTCTAAAATGGTGGTCAGTGGCATTTACCTAAAATAGCTTAAAATATCATAGAAAAGATCATACTTAACACTGCTGCATTTAGCACTGTCAAAGACTACCTTGTTTCCAGTTTGCAGTGTCATGTACTGTGGCAGCTGGGGCAGTTTATTTCACACTGTGTAGCAACTGTGCACCAGTTGATTTGACTTATGCATGAGTGAAAAAAAAATGCATTTCAACATGTATTATGTTTTTTCTGCATTTTCAATTGCAGAAAGGTCTTTTGGTTTGACATTACGCTACATAAAACTCATGTAATATTTAATGTTCTGGGTAATCCACCTGTCCTGTCCACCTCTCAATGTTTTTGTCTTCTCAGTCTCTCAACCTCTCTAACATTTGTCAGTCTCTACCTTCCTTTCTACCTCTCTATATTTTCCTCTCTGTCACTCTGCTTCTCACTATCTCACTCCGCACTCCTTTGTTCACCTCTCTGATTTTGTCTCTCTCTAACTCTCAACCTTTCTCTGTCTGCCCCTCTGTTCATTTTGTCTCTCTCTCTCACTCTCTCTCTCTCTCCACTCTCTCTGCTCCCCAGCTGTCCACAGCATAGGAGAAAAGGCTTCGAACACAAAATAAATTATGGATCATATCTATAGGCAGCTACACCTGTAGCGAAACACACTGCAGATAATGATGAAAACAAAGGCAATATATCAAGGTACATCTGCAAGTCAGAGGCAATAGGCCATAGTCCTACAGCTTTATCCCACAGCCATCACTCCACAGTGATTTATACCATTCAAACAAACCCAATGCTTCTGCATAGGTTCAACCGTCTTATGGTACCCTGCAAATGACCTGATGCTTTGCTATTATTTCTTGGCACAAATAATAAATAAATTCTGTAGCTCTTTGCCCCTAAATATCAGTTTTTTATGCACAAGGCATTGTAAGTCTAAATACCTGTAATGATTCAGTCACAGCATATACAGTAACCAATAGAGCGTAATGGAATTTGAAACTTCACCTTATTTTAAACTATTTTTAAACAAACATTGTCCAAATGCTAATGCAGCATAGCATCTAGTTAAAAAAAACAAACATCTTAGCATGGTTTCAAATATGCTGTACTTATCTAACCAGCCATTTCAGCAATCTCAAAAAGGGACTCACTCTTTGCATGATAAGATAAAAAGTGCTCATCTCAACATTTTTTCCAGGTATTCAAAATGTATTCAACACTTTTTCAAAGCGTTAAAAATATATTCAACCCTTTTTTTAAGTATTCTAAATGTATTCCGCTCCTGTATTGCCGAGGTGTTCAGAGGAGGCCAGGTATGAATATTAAAATCATCAGAGGCTGGCAGTGTTTGTTGATTGTAAACACATCTGTCACTACTGTTTAATGGGTAAACAAGTCTGACCGCTCTTTGTTTGTTTGTAAACAACCATGTCCCTGCGTGATATGAAAGGTCATTATAATAACCCGTCTGTCTGACTGTCTCTCTGTCTAACACGCTGTCTGTTCCACACTGACTGTCTGTAACAGTCTGTGTTGTTCAACTGGCAGATCACATTTCTATTTAAATTTCAGGCACTTTGACCCTAAAGTGATATGATGTACGAATAGGTAGAGCTGCAGGAGTGCACATAGAAGCTGGGGAGAGGACGGGATTTTTTTCCAACATGAAACAAGAGCATATAGAGCATGCCGAGGAGGAGGAAGTGGGAGAGGCAGATGTGATTCAAACTAGAAACAAAGGATGTGAATCTGAGGACAAAAGTAAGGGAATCAGTCTGATATCCTGAGTGGAAGTGGGTTATAAGGTTATTCCACTATTTGGCAGCCAAGAGGGAGAAGAGTTGAGGCTAAGTGGAGGGATTACCAGGCTGCTGCAGGGAAGGAAGCACGAAGGAGCCGAGAGCAGAGCACAGAGGATGGGCTGGACCCAGGGCTGGAAATGAACAGGGGCTTGAGGCAAAATGCTCATAAAACAATGTAAAATTGCAGCGGGCAATTGGTGAACAGGGCCAGTTAAATGTTCAGTTCACTTTCTTCATTTTCCTCTTTATAAGTGTGTCCTCTAGACTTTGTTCTGCATAGCATTTAATTTTTTTTCTTCCTTTAACTTAATATAGTCCTAATCTAAATATAGTCGATGTAGTCCTATCTTTAGTAAAATCACAACAGTTTATTACCTGATATTAATGGGGGAGAGAAAAGGCAGAGCTGAAACACTGTACACAAGTATAACGGTGATTTGATGTGGTCTATAGCCACCTCTCAGCCGGTCTAAATCTTCCTTACCTCACTGCATGAGGCCTCTACATACAATTAGTTTGTGCAATTAATTTTTCTGTAATGTTGTTTCATAAGTTTAAAATGTGCGATTTGCAGATCATTTTCATCTTTTTTGTTGAAGATGAATAGTTTACCTAAAAATATGATCGTAATAACTGCCATTGGATTTACATTTTTAAGTCACCCACAAGTACAGTCTTTATGTTCAATCCTGCCTGTGTGCTTCATTCTTTTAGCCATGAGTGAATTGCATTTGCAAAGTGATGGGGACTGCTGGGCTTCCATTTCCAGTTTACCCCTGGCCCCCCTGTGCCTCCAGCACATTTACCTCATTAGCTGACAAGCTAGGCAAGTAGCTGCAACAAGTTCCAACTTGGAGCACTTGTAATAATAACCAAATTCAAATGAACTTGTATGCAAAATGCAACATGTCCTGTGGCTGCACTGCATTGTGGTCTGTTGGAGAAATCAGTGTTTCTGCCTCCTCTATGATTTATGTCTCCCTCTGTGAATGGTTATGGTCAGTGCAAAATGGCGGCTCCGGAGAAAAGCTCTTATTATCTTAGGGACTGACACCAAATTCTGACATTTACTGTTGATGCTTTAGATGGCTGAAACATTTTCTGCTGCCAAACTTCACCGGAGCTGCTGGAAAAAATCTCAGTGTGACATCACATCATCTATGTCGAGTCAGTTGGAATAAGAATATTATTCCACTAAACAACAAAATAGACCCAGAAATGCCAGTAAAACTGTTTTTAAAGGGGCATTTTTCTATTTTACATTGTTTGGTTTCATTGTCTAGATTTCACTGCTCTGCCAACAAACAAGGATCTAAACAAAGTCAAGTTAATCTGTTAATCTGTTAGAAATTCAATCTAGTTTCAGTGCATGCCTGTAGTTCCACATGCAAGTTATGCACACATTAAAAAACATTTAAAAGACAATGAGAAAGACACATAGTATCAAGTAAAAGTACAAGTAAAAAGAAACGGGATAAATGACAAATTATCTGCTCAGCTGCTCACTATAGAATCTAATAACCACTGAATGAAGGAGCTGCTGTAACGCTTAGTGTGTGTTTAATGCTGCAGCAGACGCCTGTCTCGTCTCTGGCTGTATCTGCACAGCGCCCCACGCAGGGGGCTTCTGTCATCAGACATTATCTGTGTCATCTTACTACTTTTTGTCTTTGGTATAAGTCTCCCACTGACTTTTGGCTGATGTCTATGATTTTGCTGGCATGTTTGACTGCCCTTTCCAATTTGAGTCGATCTTGGCTGTGTATGTTCCCAAACATGCAGATGAGGCAAAAGGAAAGGACTGATACAAAATAAGTGACAGCAGAAGTGTGTCTATGTCAAATTTTTTAAGCCTCATGAGAAAGTGAATTCATTATTTCATTTTGCTATATTTAGCTGCTGCACATATATCAATATATTGGTCATGTATTTCAGCTTATGGCCAGTTTTAACTCCCAGGTATTTATATGATGTCACTTAATCAGTGGGCGCGTTTTTAACCATGGTGGCGGGGTACGCGTTGCTGATGCGACCACACAGAACTTGTTCAGCCCACAGCTCTGGTGAGAAAACGAAGCTCTCAGCCTGTGACCCAGGCTCATTAAAACATAATAGCACTTTTGTCATGTGGGGACCCAAACTGAGTAAATTTAATCTCCCACAGCCTTGGACACAGGCCAAGTAAAACATACTGGAAAAACAGGATTAACTCCATCAACTAGCAAAGTTCTGCTCAGTCTGTGCAGTTATGGATAACTGTGTGCCAAAGACGATTCACTTTGTATCCTTAAATATCCCTAACCTTGACTCACTGTTATTTAAATCCGGTGTCAATTATAACTCAATTCAGTGGAAGCAAAAAAAAAGAGAGAGATGTTTGTGTGTGTGTGTGTGTGTGTGTGTGTGTGTGCGTGCGTGCGTGCGTGCGTGTGCGTGTGTGTGTGCATGCGCGCACAAGCACTTAGGTCCCCTGGGATGAATCCACAACGAATGACAGGACACAAGCAGAGCTGCAGCCTGTCAACACTGAGCTGTTTGAGTGTTTGTGAGCTTTACACTGTGTGCATATGCAAAACGGCAGCAGCATATTTTAGAGGTGGTGTGTCTTTGTGTGTGGAGAATAGAACAGTGGTTCACTTGTAAAATAGTTTATTTAAAAGGTTAGGTTTAAAGATAAATTAAGGTACAGGGTGTAGAGATGGAGGTTTGCATTGAAGTTATTAGTAAGGAAATTATTATAAATCAATAAGTATAACAATACATGTGCCCTGTGTGTGTGTGTGTGTGTGTGTGTGTGTGTGTGTGTGTGTGTGTGTGTGTGTGTGTGTTTGTGTACGTGCGTGTATGTGTGTTCAACCGTGCACTGGTCCAATTTTACATGCGGGAGGGAGCCGAGGCTTTTTGTTGGTCAAGGGTAATCCGAAATCCTGTTATTGTCCAGCCGCACCAGCTGACAGCCACAACATGGAGTTCAGGACTGCGGGACAAGAGGGCTGTGGCTCGGGATAATCTATTGGGGCCGGGGCTGGTACTGTAGCCCGAGGTTACTGGCTGCAGACATGACAAGAAATCTTGGAAATACAGACAGTGCAGCACCATTTAATTAGTCAGCCTTTGGATTTGGCCAGTAACATTGTTTAACAGTCATTCACAGATATCACAGGCGGTTTGAATGCCTTCCCCTCTCCATCAGTCACTGTCATGTGCCACAGATGGTGCTTTGGGGTCCCCTGTTAAAGAAAC